>VDFB02357700.1:99963-194629 GCA_007258455.2 Sequoia sempervirens | reverse complement strand
CATAGGCGGACTTTGACCTTATGCTTGCCATTTACCTTGGTTGGAGGGCGGACTTCAGCATCTTGCTTGCCATTCTCTCTATGTTGCTGGGCGGACTTCCTCCATTTTGATGCCATTTGACATTTTTCTCAAGGCGGACTTGACTGTTTTTCTTGCCACTTACAAGGGCGGACTTTGTTGATTCCTTGGCCATTGTCTCTGCCATTGGACATTTAACCTTGGGCGGACTTCATGCTTTTCCTTGCCAATCACCTCATGGACAGGGCGGAGTTCCTTCATTTGTTTGCCACTTGACATTTATCTCAAGGGTGGACTTCAGCTTATGCCTGGCCATGGCCTCATTTTCTTAGACATTTTCTTCTTTCTCCATGGGCGGACTTGCCTTGACTGTTTGCCATTCATCATCTTTGACCAGGCGGACCTTGGCTTTTCTTTAGCCATCTCTCCTTTTGGCTAGGCGGACTTCATTTGTAACCTGGCCATTGCCTCATTTGACTTAGACATTTCCAAGGGCGGACTTCAGCTATGACCTGTCCATTGCTCAGATTTTTGTGCCATTGATACTTGACTTAGAGCGGAATTGCTCAGATCTGTTGCCATTTAACTTCTTGGCTGAAGCTTCATTGACTGGTAAACTCCATTTTCACGCTGGTAAACTTCATACTCAGGCAGATTTCTAGTCTCCTCCATGATTGTTCAGTCATAAACTACCTTCACCATGATCAGATTGCCATGAATGCTCAGATTTTTTACGAATTTCCAGATTTCTTCATGAATGTTCAGATTTCTTGACGAATTTCATCAAATCTTCAACCATTTTTAGTGCTTTTACCAGATTTCTCTGTGATTTTCCAGAATTTCTCACCATTTTCGAATGAATTTTCCAGATTTTTGAACTTTTTATGTGATTTTCCAGATTTTTACCAAAATTTCAAAAAATCTTCGAATCGATTTTCTGAGAGTTTCGTTGCTCGTTTCGAACTTCTGAGTGCGTTTTTGAAACTCGTGACCCTTCTAAAAATAGAAACTTTCTAAAAATAGAAATTTTCCAAAAATAGCAACTTTCCAAAAATAGACCCTAAAAAATAGGGATCCCAGAATTGCCCAAAAGTGCCAAAAAAGTAGGTCCTAAAAAATAGGGGCCCGGGGTGAGAAACCCTAAAAATTTGGAAGTGTCAGAATCGAAAACGACAGTCGATCTTCGTCTCCCAGGCCTTCTAAGCACGATGGTGACGTTTATTCAGTGATCCAGGCGAAAATTCATTGACTCGACTCGGGGACCGTTCAAAATGCGACTTAAAACCCTAAACGAAGAGAGCGACAAAGCGAACATAGGAAAGAAAACCCTAAAAGGCAACGACAAAGGGTCCCCATTTGCAATGGGGCGAGGTGTGAGTTAGGTCACAACACTACTCGGCCGACTAAGTACATTTCGGCCGACTACATCATTCCCCCCATAAAGTAGTCTTCCAGACGATTGAAAATGAAAAATTGGGGTATAGAAAGGGAATTAAGAGAAGGGAGGAAGAGAGTGCGCCCCTGCATCTACAGATGAAGATGGAGTTGTCGTCTGCTGCTGAAGGCACTAGAGTTTTTGGGTGGCCACCTTCTGCCACTCTTGTGCCAACTTCACCATCTTCATCGCCTTGGCGAGTTTGGCTTGTGCAGTTGCCAATTTCTCTTTTGTACTTGCCAAGTCCTTGTCCTTCTTAGTCAACTAAATCTCCCTCTCCCTTGCCAATCGCCATACCTCCTCTAGTTGAGTATCCCTCTTGGTCAACTGCTTGTCCTTTTCTCTCAACACTTCCTCCTTTGTTGCCAACAGCTGTGCCTGCTCTGCCGTCACCTGAGCCAGCTCCTCTTGTGACTTGTAGATCTGCTTTGTGAGCTTCATACGACTCTGGGTTACCTGCGCTAGAGCCTTGTCTCGTTCACCTTCAGTCGCATCTATGAGGAGCAACTGTTGGCGTAGCTGTAAATAGGCGTCTCGGTAGCATTGCTCCATACCATGGAGCGCTATTAGAACCTTGCCATGCTTTCTTGCTGCTGTCGGTCGGTTTGGCTGCCAAGTAGCCATCATCTCATCGATCATCTCGGTTGTCGGCACATTCTGCCAACCCTTTGATGTGAAGCATTGGAAGAATTCTCTTTCACACCCTTGCTGCATAAATGCCAAAATGCGTTCGACCTCTTGTGCTACTGGGGGATCTAGTCTAGTGATGAGCTGCTGACTCACTTCCCCAATCTCCTGCATATGTCTACCAATGGCACTCAACTCTGTAATGTACCTATGGAGGGTGCCGAGAGGGTTGTGAGGATCTAACGGTGTCATCTGTATCGGTCCCGCTGACTCATCCCCACTCGATGTTGCCTCTCCAGACTGCCCTCGTCTTCGCCACCTCGGCTATGAGGGTGAAGCAACTGCATGGCTTGATAGAGGGGTTGTCCGTGCGACTAGCCGTGTCACCACATGGTAATGCTATGGCGGTGATTGTGAGGCAACTACAACTCGGCCAAATGAAGTTCCCTCTCATTGCCCACTTGGTTGTGCGCTCGACAAAGTGCTCAAGGGCGGTTGTGTGCCTAGCGGCAACTGTGTACTCTCCTATGCGCTCGTCAGTTGGCTGGCTGGTTGCACACTTGCCTCTGGCTAGGCACTCTCTTGAGTGCTTGGTTGTGTAGTATCCTAGATGGAAATATGTGTTGGCTCCTTGGCCATCCGTGGCGATGGTGGAGGGGTCTGTGCTTGCGTACCCATCCTGCCAAGCCAAGCATCCAATGCCTCGTCATCCTCTTCTCCTTCGTTGCTCGTGGCCATTGCTGCCAGTGTGGATGCCGCTGGTGCTAGGGTCTCTTGTGTTGTTGTTGAGGGGACTATAGGAATCGCTTGCTGGGGCACATTTGATGGGCCGACAATGAGTGCCTCCTCCACCTCCTGCAACCCGGCCTCTCTGGCTCCCTTAGCTCTGGACATTATACTATAGACTCATAGAGCACCTACAGGTCCTTTTGTAGCCCCTTCTTGGTGAAATATGATGATAGTGCGGGTACTTCAAGTCTCTTTCATGGTCCCCAGCTTTGATCACCTTCATTTCCATGCTTCATTGAGGGGTCCTTCCCTCACAAGACTATTATTCTCGTGCTAGGTGTTATGGTTCAGGGTTTAACAACCTTTGGTTGACCACCTCTTGTTTTGTTTTGACTTCGGTAGTGCTAACTGTTTAGTTAGTTTTCATAATATAGAATCCTTTTATCCCTAGTTATTCTATTGTAATTGGATATAAACTCTGAGTACTTATGATTGCTCATAGAAAAAATACCATTACCACAAGACAATTGACCTTCTTGTTTGCTTCCCGTGTTCTATATTTTTATGAATTTGATTGTAGGCTTTGTTGAAAATGGAAATAAATCTATATAATTGATGACAAGATTTGCTGAAAATGAAATGATATTATATCAACCTTTATGAATGAGCATAATATATCAATGGGATAGTAAGTACAGTCAGCAAGGATAATGGAAGAAGAGGTGCCTAAAGCACCAGTCCATTTTAAGAGGAACGTTGCTCATCATCTCCTAAGCTTTTTGATGGTAATAATGCTGAGTTTGAGTCTGAGGTTATTGCTAAGACACTATGAATTTATGCTAGAGTCTATCAAAATTGCCAGACCTAAACTATAGTTTGTTTTTTCTTTGAGCATTTAGAAATGATGTTATGCTCAGTGGGAGCTCTATTGTAAGTATTAGAACTTGGCATTCTGACTCTTTGGTGGAGAGCAATGCTTTTCTCTCTTAGTTTTGTATATGTTAGCGTGATTTTGTGTATATCTTGAAATTGGCAATATCTTTGTGTGCTTTGATTTGAACATGATGGGGTCCCTTTGTAATGAGATCTTGGATCTGTTTGGCAATCGTCTTTCATGTTTCACATTGAGATCCCCTCTTTGGGCTACCTAGTCAGTTCATGTGAACATGCATTAGTTTGTTGGTTTGCCCTTATTTTCCTAGGATCATTCTCAGATAGTTTCTGAACTCTGTTTCTAACACCCTTTAGTTCATCGGTTTGCCCTTCCTTCGAGGAACCTATTCTTGAATTTGGGAAGTATGCTAGTTGAGCATGATGTCTTGGTGGTGCATTGCATACTACTGGTCTAGGCCTTATTTTCCTTGGAGCATTCTCTAATTGTTTTTGAACTTGGTGTACTTTGAACATGTAGAGAAGGGGGATTCGCTACTCACGAGTTCTCTTCATTTAGAGAGCCTCACGGGGCGAACTGCCCTAAACTACCTCAGGAACAACACGAGAGTTCTAGAATCAGAAAGAGCAAGTCACAGATTTTCTGGACAAACTGACAAGCTCTCGGCCAAAGGACGGCAACGCGGGATACAAATGACAGCGTGGCGTACTGGCGTCTCATACGGACCAAAAAGCGAGTTTATCATAGAAAATGACAAGTTGACTACTATTCTAATTGCTAAGGACTTCTAGAATATAGGAGAGTAACAGAAAGTGATAGAACTGAAATAAAGTGAAATAGAAATGATAAAGATGAGGAGAAGAAAGAAAGGACATTCTCACAACCACGCAAATGATGAAGTCTCAAGCAAATGAATGTCTTCAATACCTACATGCGTAATATCTAGAGAAAGTGTTGGGGCTGTATAGGGGTTTGCCTCAGTCAAACCCTCGTTATGGTGTTCCCACCTCCACGGACAACCAAGAAGATAGAGAGAATAGAAGTAAGCAAATGCGATGTGATGAAAGCAAACCCTGCTTGAGGAGGAGAACTTGTATCACAAAAGAGGTGATAAAAGCAATCCCTGCTCGAGGAGAACCTATATCATGAAGTATAAGTGCAGTAGATAGGGGATATGGAACCCCAGGATGTTCTCAAACATGAAGTGAAGAGGGATAGAGCTGCAAGAGCCAAAGGAGCTGCAAAGAGGAAGAGCAAGATAGTTGCAAGAGCCAAGAGTGTTGCAAAGGGTGTTGTTAAGAGAGCTTGAGAGTGTTTGAAGCTGCTATGACAAATAAGGGAGTTGTGCAAGCAAAAGCAAGAGAGGAGAATGTCAAGATGGAAGCCAAGAAGGAGAAGAAGAAGTTAGAATGAAGCTAGAAGTGAAGCTGCTGTAACAAGCTGTATGAAGTTGTGCAAGCAAGAGTTGGAGAGTAGAAGGCTAGAGCCAAGGTTGGAGAGAGGTTGGAAGCAAAAGAGAGTTGCAAATGAAGTGAAAAGATAGCATTTAAAGATAGAAGAGAAGCAAAAAGAAGCTTCCCGGGCGGTTACAAGGAATCTTGAGCCGTTACCACCGACCAAGGAAGGTGACAAGTGGCAAACATGTATGAAAATGGTCATTTGAATGTTGAAACGTCGCAAGACGTTAGCGTGGCGCACAGACGTCCGTGCGATGCGCTAGTGTTCGGACACGACACACTACAAAACGACACGAACAGGAAAGGCACAAAGTTCGATGCAAAGCGGACATGCAAGGGTAGTTGTTGAAAAGGGGTGTTGGAGCATCCTGAGAAGGGAAAAAAGGCTGATGCAAGGGCTAAAATGAGCCCACTCAAGATGCTAAGGGAGTGGACACTAAAGCAGGTGCAAGAATATATGTGAAATTTCGAGGGGTGCAATTTTACGACTATACATTTTGCCCCCACTTCAGCGGTTATATGATTCTACACTAATATGCACGCGAAAGGAAATCTACTAAACATAAATAACATCATATGCCAAAAGGATACTATAGAGGAAGCATATAACTCTTCGAACCATGAAAGCATGCCCCTAGGCTGAAGACCTGCAAAACAAATGCATTAGACAAGAAAGACCTGCACTAGACAACAATGTTAGAGCATAGAAAGCTAAAGGATTTGAGTCAGCAAAGTAAAGAGACCTTGATGTAGAAGGTTGTCTCAGTACTATGCGTTGTCCCCAAATTAAAAACAATAGCACATAGGAGAATTCTAAAACGAAGAGAGGAAGGGCATATACTTAGGATGAAGAAGATGCAGATCTTTGATCCGGTATATACAAGTTGAGAAGAAAGAGAATTTAAGAATGTAAGCGCTTCACAGGCCCGCAAACCTGCAAGGAAGGTGTCCTCCAAGATCTCTCACATGAAGGATACCCGGAAAAGCGCCTCACAGACCCAGAGACCTGCAAGGAGGCGTCCCCCAAGATCTCTCACATGAGGGAAACCTAGTGAAGGCCAGACTTGCAAGGAGGCATCCCCCAAGATCTCTCACATGGAGGAAACCCAAAGAAGGGGACTCCGCAGAGTCGAAAAGTAGCTTCATAGGTACACCCGTAAAGTGAAAGCGGCCACGCAGGCAAGCAGACAATCATGCAAACCGTCAAAAAGTTGGAAAGCTTTCAAAGGGGTCCCTCGGGAACCCTTCAAAAGAAGAGGGGTCGACTCAAGGGACGTGTTGTGACCTTTTTCACACATCGCCCAATTGGAAATGGGGACCCCCTAATTTTTGCTTCGTTTCGAACTTTTGGCTTGATTTTAGTTTGTTTTGTCGTTGTCTCTCTTTTCTGCTGTCTGTCTATCTGGGGATGTGCCCGCCTGGATTGAAATTTTGGCCAAGTTTGAGAATTGGGGTTTGCACTTTTCTGGTCAATTTGAGGTCAAATGGAGTGAGTAAATTGGAATCTGAGACTAACATTGTTGTCAGTATGCTTCCAGCAAGTCCTCAGCCAAATTTCACTGAATTTTCACCAAGTTCTGACAACTTACTATTTTTAGTAAGTACTCAATTTGGGGCATTTTCTTAGCACAGTTGAAATTCTGACTGATACATTGCATTCTAAGCAGCTTGAGCTATTTGCCTGCAAATTTTGAGTTGGAATAGGCGACTTGCTATTTTTAGCAGTCTTAGCTTCAGAAGCAAATTTTAGGGTTTATATGCAAAGTTCTTCAATGCATGTCTGGAGATCCTTTCTGGGTTTTCTGAAACCTATGCAGCGATATAACATGCAAAATGAGACGATGACTTTCAGTATTCAGCCTTCAGAGGCTATTTTTAGGGTTTGCATGTTGAAGTTTTCAGCGCATGTCAGGTGATTCTTTATGGGTTTTTCAAGAGCTACGCAGTGATGTGACATGCAAGGCAAGATGATTGGTTTTCAATGACTTACTATTTTTAGCAGGTGCATTCCGGCAGTTGCCCAGCGCATTAGAACCACAAACAGGGCAAAGTGCAATAGAAACAAAGTCAAATGGAGGTCGTTTGATATACATGCAAGTCAAATTAGGGTTTCTAGCTTCGGGACCCAAAATGAGGGGTAAAACGCCAGAATTTTCGAAAACCGGTGTATCCCATTGCGATCAGTATCTTTCAAGCTACCCACCGGTAAAATTTGAAGGCAAACGAAGCACTTACTATTTATAGTAAAGCATTCTAGAAACTGGCTAAAAATAGTAAATCAGCAGTAGGCGCCAGTGTGAACGGGCATGTCATCCAATGAGGAGCACGCCATTCAAATTTCAAGTCAAACGGAGTTGTGGAGGTCTTCGAAACAGGCAGTTGCTATAAATAGTAAACCACCTTTAGAAACGTGCTATAAATAGCAGGCCAACTCAGGATGGCAGTGTGATCAGGCTAAGTAGGTCATGAGGATCCTGTGGTTAAAATTTCAAATCGATCCGAGCTTCAGAGATGTGAAAATCAAGACTTACTATTTATAGTAAGTATTAAAGCACGAACAGGCAGCCGAAAAAATGACTAAGTTTGAAGCTTATCCACCTTGACCTCCTAAATGCGCCCAAGATAATTGGCAGAGGGTTGAAAAAGTTCTAAGTCTGACAAAATCCTGCTCCAGCATGAAAATGTGCCCTTGCAAGCTTGAAGGAATTGAAAATTTCTCTAAGCCTGTGAAATTGAAAGCTCTAGCATGAAAATGTGCCCTTGAAGTTGAAGAGGAGGTCTTGAAAATTTCGAAGTCTTTCAAATTTGAAGCACAACCCCTCATATGCGCCTTGAGAAGAGGAGGAGGTTTAAAAAAAAATTCTAAGTAATGTAAAATGGAACCTCAAGGGTAGAAATGCACCCAAGGTCAAAGTGGAGGAGATGAAAATTTCACTAAGTCCTCAAAATGAAAGCTCCTACCCTCATATGCGCCTTAGCTACTTGGGGTGATAGAAAAATGGTTAAGTGTTGCAAATTGGAAGTTTCTACTCCTAAATGCGCCCTTGAGGGGAGAAAGCATGAGAAATCTCCTAAGTATGAAAAAACTAGAAGCTCAAGGGTCAAAATGCGCCTTGGGAAGAAGAGGAAGATCATGAAAGTTTCTAAGTACTTGAAATTGAAAGTACACCTTCTTATATGCGCCTAGACTTGCATGGGGAGCTTTGAAAAATGTCTAAGTCATCAAAACTTGAAGCTGCACCTCATGAATGCGCCCTTGCTTGGAGAGATGCCTAGAAATTTGCCTAAGTGTCCAAAACTGAAAGCACACCCTCTAAAATGCGCCTTAACTCAAGAGGAAGTGTGGAGAATATTCTAAGGCATGAAAATTGAAGTAGAAGACCTTATATGTGCCCAAGAAGAAAGGGGAGACTTGAAGATTCTTCTAAGTGTAACAAATTGAAAGTTCACCACATGAAAAATGCGCCATCCAAGAAGAATCAAATAGAAATTTTTCTAAGGCAAGAGCAAAGTGAAAGTATGAAGGGTGAAATGCGCCTTCACTTGGAGATGGCATGAGAAAGTTTAACAAAGTGTTGAAAACTTGAGACAACTACCTTCATGTACGCCTAGGTTGAAGGGAAGTTGGTGGCATCAAAAATTTGTCTAAGGCACCCAAATTGGAAGTAAATATGGTAAAATGCGCCTTAGCTGGAGTGGCTTGTGATTTGACTAAGTGTTGGAAACTAAAAGCTTAGACCCCTATTTGTGCCCTTGACTTGGAGGAGCCTTGGAAAATTTTCTTAGTGTCTAAAGTGGAAGTATGACCCTGAAAACGCGCCTAGCCTGAGAAAAATGAGTTAGAAAATTTTCTAAGTGTCAAAGCAAGAAAAGTACGCCCAGACTTGAGAGGATGATGAAATTTGCTCAGGCATGGATGAATTGGCAGTGGATACATCAGAATGTGCCGACTTCATGAGGTTGATAAGGTTTTCAAGGCCAAGCAAGAAAATAAGCCCAGAGATAAAGAATGAGAATAAAATTGTTGGCAAAATATTTTTCTAAGGTTAAAAATTCAAAAAAATTAAATGTACCTCTTCGTTTGGAGACACATGAATTCGACGCTTTCTGAAGGGAATTTTCTTCAGGGTATTGGACGTCTGCGATGAGAAATGTATTTTAAAGTCTTTCACACTTTGCCGAAGCCTTCGGGGTGAGGATTTTTGATGGGCACCAGGTTGGTGAAAATTTTCTAAGGTAGGGAATAAAATGTGTTGTTGACATAAAAATGCCTTGGCGGATGAATTTGAAGTTGGATGCTTAGATAATTTTTTATCAAGTTCCGGATGAAAATAATCTTCTTGAGCTAGAGTTGGGTGAAATATCCGGTTGTCAATGCCTCAGCTAGAAAAGTGAATTTCTTGAAGAAGATGCAGTTAAAGCTAACACTCTCAAAAGATGATTTTAAAAGTGCATCTCTTAAATATGCCCTTGAGGAAGTTGAAAATTTGTCTAAGGCATTGAAATATGATGCACAGGTGTTATATGCCCCAACCTACAGATGTTTAAAAAAAAATCGTGAAGAAGGCAAAAGTTGTGCTAGTGAAAATGATGAACTCTATCAGATGAAGAGATCACTCGAACATCGAGATCAAGTAAGTGAGGTAAATTTATATCATGAAGTGTTTTGATGCTCTTCCCTTTTGTCTGTTTTGCAGGATGAACGTTGGGGCCAGAGCACGATGACTTGAAGTGATGAAGCACGATGATATTACAACCTTCGAAGGGAGATAAAGTTATGAGTTTCGAGCTCCTCCACGAAATCTCAGTTGCACCCGAAACATGAAAGAAGAAAGTTGCAAGAAATGTCTAATTGTTGAGGCCTAGTATGTGCCCTACTCAAGTGGCAGAGAAGAAATCTTTAAGTTGAAGACAAGAAAATATTTTAAGTCCAGGATAGAGGAAAAGATGAATGCCTAGGTGTTGAAGATCGACAACATGACAGATTGAAGAACAAAATAGAGGAATTACTCTCAAGTGTGAGGTCCTTCGATGACCCAAAGGATGTTCTCTAGTGTGCTTTGTACAACTCGAAATGCAAACAAGTTTAAAAGTTACAGCCTTGAAGTTTCAAGATTGAGAACATGCTTGTTGTAGTAGTCCGAGAAGTTGAAGCAGTGTGAACGCGTCTATGAATAGGAATCTTCTGGAGGATGATGGACATTAATGGCTCATTTATTACCCCACTCCTCTTGGTGGCGGTTTTTAGGGTGAATCTTGTTTAGGGCTGGGGTGGCACAATCTAGGCCATCCAACCGATTGTAATCTGAGTCGTCCGTTGGACTTGGCCAGCTATATAAAGGGGCATCCCCCCTCATTTGTACCTTCATGAGACAGTAGAGATTAGAATAGAGAGACAGCTAGGTGATAGCTTAGAGATAGCTTAGTATAGATTGATAGGATAGTTTGAAGAAGAGGGAAAGTTTTCCCTTTGAAAACTTTGTAAGAAATTGTTGTGAACACTCTCTCAATAAAAGAGTTTTCATTGATGGTGAATTTCGTCTTTTGTTGTGAGTAGCTAGCAAGGTTTCTTCGTCCTTCTAATTCAAATAGTAGCTTAAAGTAGAGTAAATTTCATTTCATGCAAGTAGGTAGTTGTAATGAAATATGGTGATTGATCTAAGCAAGCTTCGCTTATCCATACCACTAGCGGACTCACTGATGGTGTGTTCGCCTTGCATGGTCAACTGGAAATGTTGTTGACCTAACTTCAATCACAGTTTGAGTGATGGTATGCGTCGCTGGGATGGTATCTTCATGTTGAGCAGTGGTTTGAATATCTTTAGTCACCTCCTTTGAAGATTGCACTGACTCTGCGGAAGCTGTTCGAGGCGAGGCAAAGCGAAGTTTGGTTGAAGTGTGCTGAAGTTGAGCTCCATATCCCGCACTTAGAATAGATTTAGACTCTCTAAACCCTGCAACCACTTTAATTTAGTACTTTCTAGTTAGAATAGGAAACCCGTACTTCATTGATAATTCTGTCGAATTGAGAAAACCCCTTCCTCTGCCGTTGAACAATTCCGTAAGTCCCCTTGAAATACCGGCAAATCACATTGAGCCAATTGAGACTATTCGCACTGAAGGAACCTTGGAGTTGAACGCACGAACTCTCTCACAATCTTAGCGTGTTGGATACTTTGATCAAGAGAGAATAGGGAAACCGTTGGCGACTTTATTCTGCGTTGGTGCGGTCACGAAAAACACATCAACAGGATGCACTATTTGAAAAGCGAGGTTTAGTTAGGTTGTGTAAATTTTAATGATCAGATTTATTGCACAGAAAATTAATTCAAATCAGACACAATAACATAGCAGATGCCCTGGGAAAACCCTCCTCTTGAGGGAGAAAAACCCAGCAACAAAGATCTCTCTTATATATATAATAATGGCAACAATTCACTTTACAATGAGGCCAATCACAAGGCCAATATCCAGCACCAACTCTAGATGCAAAACAGATAATAATCTGCCCTTCCTTGAAATCTAAATCTGCACTTAGAGAAATTCACAATCTGCTCTTGGAGAAAATTCGCACTTGAATGAAGGAGAGAATCGAACTTGCTTGATGATTGAAAGGATGGAAATGACCTTGTATAGATGCACAATGAGAGAGAGGTCGCACCTCTTCATGTACAAGGTCGGCCAAAATAGAGAAATATAATTACAATTAAGATATGTGAATTACAAGGAAGGTCGGCCCTTTTAGAAATTGCATTGTTGCCAAGTGAGGCGCCCATTCACATTAAATATCACATATAAATAAATAGCCGATAGGCTATATTAATTTATGTCTTCACTCGTGGCTGGAAGGATGAACCCGAAGCTGCCATAACATTAACACTCCCTCTCAGCTAGGGAGAGAACTTCCAGCTACACAAGACATATCACCTCAACGTGATGTCTACCACATTGGCTACAACCGAATGTGAAAAGAAGAATATCACCTCATCGTGATATTAGATATCGCCTCAGCACGATATCAACCATAATGGCTACAACCATACGATGGTGTGTACAAGTGTTCATCACTTGTGTGATGTTGTCACCTCAACATGACATTCACAAGTACAAGATGTGTCATGGAGTCACACACATGACATCCACAATGACTCTCTCAGAGGGTGGAAACAAGGGCTTTCACCTCAAGTCTCAAAAGAGAAATGCATTAACAAGGGCTTGCACCTCAAATCTCCCTCAAAGAGAAATGCATTAACAAGGGCTTGCACCTCAAATTCCTCCGTCTCAGAGGAAAATGCATTAACAAGGGATTTCACCTCGAACTTCTCTCACAAAGAAAAACTCATTACCAAGGGATTTCACCTCGAACTTCTCTCAAAGAAGAACTCATTATCAAGGGATTTCACCTCAAACTTCTCTCAAAGAAGAACTCATTACCAGGGATCACTGATACTGATTATCACAATGAATGATAGTAGGCTCCATTGATTGTCCGACAATCTCGCAAGGAGCTTACGGCCACACTGCTTCTCGAGCTGCCACAAGCGTAATAAACTCGCTGCTCGCCACTGAAGACTACTTCGCTACACCGTGAAGTGATCGCAGACTTCAACTGAAACAACATCCGAGGTGCTCTTCCGGTCAGCAACACAACCATCTTCTTTAGGTTCAGAAGGCTCCCTCTGAATCTTTAAGTACTTGCATCAACCTTCTGACCTCATCGTCCAAGATTGCCTGCAATGCTTGCCTTAGATAAATGTTTTCCAGTGCACACCTCTGGTACTGTAGAGAGTTCAAGGTAGACCTCCTCAACCTCATAGCAAATCACTCTATTCTGAATAGGTTTGCGGAGCTACCAATATCAAATCCAGATGACAGTCTTTGAGCAATTATGATCTCAGCAGGAAGGGATCCTCTAAGGATTTAGCACCTAGCCTTGCAATACAGTAATCTTCACTTCTTCTCAGTGAGTTACAAAACTCCCTCTTGATTCCTGCTTTAGAGATTGCAAAGAAGACTTCTGGAAGTGAACTCCCTCTAACCACCAGCTCAGTTCCATGGCTGCAAGTTGTGACTTCACGCTTGATCATTTCTTTGGTTGGCATGACTTCCTCATAAGATGCCTCAAGCTTTTCATCGCTAAGCAATCTCTCATCACCTTCCTGCTTCTAGCTGTTCACAAAGCATTTTAGAGAGAGATTACTAACAGTTTATAACTATCCAAAGAAATATCAAGACTAGAATCATACAAGGTTTACTATCTCAGGTTATAGTATGAACACATAAGAATTTATGAATAATATCAAAAAATCAGAATGAAGGGCTAAAGAAACTTATCTTTATATAATTTTGATATAACTCTTTCTTCCATCTTTTACTCCTCTCGAGAGTGCCAAACTCAACACAACAAAAAACAATCTGCACAACTACAGATTTCTTGAATGCATTATGCAGTTAGCATGTAGAACCAACTCTCTCCAAGAGTTCAAGGCTCTATCACAGATCATGTATTAGAGAATGATATCGATGTGACCAATCACCATCGAACTTTCAATTCTCTTTTTATTTCAGAGTCACACTTAGAAATCTTCACAACCAACATGAAAGGACTAGCAATAAATGAAGTCTTCAAAGGATCTTACGCTAGTGAACACAATTCAAGAGAAACCACTATCTCTCTTTACTAATTACAAGATCCAAATAAAAGATATAACTTAACAAACAAAGAATACTTATCTCTTTAAATATTCTGATGGATGCAAGACACGCTGCTCTTGAGCACAGAACAACACACAACTTTCACGGCTTGAACACATGCCTATGAGAATAAAAATTCCCTAGAATCCTTCTGAGGAGAGAACTTATTCATATCCGCAAATGAAGCATGTTGATTAGGCCTGGTTGGGCAATCCTTTGCATAGTGACCAAACTTGTCACAACGAAAGCATTGGACTTGGGAGAGGTCCCACTTCTTCTTGAATGCGGGAGCACCATCTGACCCTTTATCTCTATTCCTCTTGAAGTATCCTTTCTTTCCTCTTTTTCCTTTCTTCTCCGATGATTGAGCGGAAAGAACATGAATGTCTTCATTTGTAGAGCTTCGACCAATACCTCTCGCAGCCAACCTAGACTCTTCTTGAATACAGTCCGCCCTCAAACGATCAAACTTGGGAAGTTTCGATCTCGCGCTGATTCCTTGAATGTAAGACTCCCAAGATGAAGGAAGACCATTAAGAGCCAACATGGTCAAATCCTTGTCATCAACAATATGACCAATGGTAGAGAGCTGATCTCTCAATTTGGAAATCTTCATGAAGTAGGTGATGACAAATTCTCCTTCTGCCATCTTAACATGATGAAGTTGTTGCTTCAAGGCAAGTGCCCGGCTGTGTTGTTGATTTCGTACATTTCCTCCAATGTCTTGAACATCTCCCTTGCAGTCTTCAACTTGGAGACAATTGGAACAATGTGATCCTTGACGGAATCAACCAACAACTTCTTCGCCTTGATGTCTTTCTTCTTCCATTGCAACTTCTCTTCTTCCTCTTTAGGTTCGGGAACTTTGGTCTCCACAAACTCTGCCAAATCATTCTCCTCCAATGTGAGCATGATTCTAAACCTCCATGAAGTGTAGTTTGACGCTCCCTCAAGTCTATCTTCGATCTTCAATCCGTTCACCATCTTGATTGATGTAGAGATAGACAAAGAATTAAGACGAAGAGAAAAGAGTATCGCTGTAAATCTGATCACGATCTTCTCAAACCCGCTCTGATACCATGTTAGATTTTATGATCAGATTTAATGTACAGAAAATTAATTCAAATCAGACACAATAACACAGCAGATACCCTGGGAAAACCCTCCACTTGAGGGAGAAAAACCCAGCAACAAAGATCTCTCTTATATATATAATAATGGCAACAATTCACTTTACAATGAGGCCAATCACAAGGCCAATATCCAGCACCAACTCTAGATGCAAAACAGATAATAATCTGCCCTTCCTTGAAATCTAAATCTGCACTTAGAGAAATTCACAATCTGCTCTTGGAGAAAATTCGCACTTGAATGAAGGAGAGAATCGAACTTGCTTGATGATTGAAAGGATGGAAATGACCTTGTATATATGCACAATGAGAGAGAGGTCGCACCTCTTCATGTACAAGGTCGGCCAAAATAGAGAAATATAATTACAATTAAAATATGTGAATTACAAGGAAGGTTGGCCCTTTTAGAAATTACATTGTTGCCAAATGATGCGCCCATTCACATTAAATATCACATATAAATAAATAGCCGATAGGCTATATTAATTTATGTCTCACTGGGAAGCATAGTTTTGGACTCCGCCTTCACTGCGGTCCTGAGTCCCTACTCTGCAGAAGTCCATCACATGGACTCTGGAGTCGAGTCCAGGAGAGTCCTGGAGTGGGACTGGGAGTCCAACCTCAGGACTCGGAGAGTCCTGAGGTCCGACTCGGAGTCCCAACTCAGGACTCTCCCGTGGCTGGGAGTCCAAAGGGGTTGAAAAGAGTCCTGAGGTTGGACTCGGGAGTCCCAACCCAGAACTCTCCTGTGTAGCTGGGAGTCAAAAGGGGTTAAAAACCCATGTTTTTTTTAACTTTTTCTTTCATTTTAACACTCAAGTTTGTGAAATAGAGGTCTGCAAATTGAATTGGGGTTGAAAGAAGCCAAGATTATATGTAAACATTTATAATCTTATGATGTTATACATTGAAACTATGAGTATTTGATGACTATGAATGATTAAATTTCAATTATTGAGTGTTTGATGATCATATGACATGTAATATTTGAATTATGAGTGTTTGATAATCAAATTAGGCTCTTATGTTCTCTAAATGCATTAATTTGTTCTTGTTTTTGTAAAACTACGTTTTTTTTTGCCGAGTCCTAGCCGAGTCTTTTCCGAGTCCGTGCGAGTCCCGGAAGTCCGAGTCATATTTTTATGCCGAGTCCAAGGCGAGGAAGTTTTCCAACTATGGCTGGGATGAACCCGAAGCTGCCATAACATTAACAGGTTGCCCCCAAGCTAGACGCAAATGAATTCTTTTGAGAGAAAAGATTTCAAAGGGGGTCCCTTGGGAACCCTTCAGAGAAAAAGGGGTCCACTCAAGGGACACTTCAATTGAAAGATATAGAGGAGAGAGGGGGATCCTTAAGGACGCACATCTCTAGAGAAAGTTATCACTGCCCCTAGCATATAGGGGAGGAGAACCATGCAAGATACTTGGAACATACAGGATAGAGGTAAACCTCAATATCACTTGTCATGCGAAGAAAAGGTGGGTGTATCAATCAAATGGGAGTTTGATGGCACCGAAATCACAAAGTTGTATTTTATCCTTCAAGGCCTTACATTTACCAGTGGAATGGCTAGGCACTCGATGTTATGCATAAAAAGAATGCTTTGCTTTATCATGTTTATAAAATTTCTTACTTGTAGGAGGAAGAGTAATTAAGGGCTTTTAGAAGCCACAACAAAATACGCTCTTGCTCAGACAAAGGATGAGGAGCAGGAAGCAACCCTTTCTCTTGTGGAGAAAAGTTTGACTGCTCACAAGAAGACACGAAAACAAAAGACAAAGGTGGAGGATCTCCATAGGGAGCATTGTTTCAGCCATGGGGATTATGCTCCTCTATGGGATCGCCATCATCCTTATTGACAGGACTACCAACATTAACCTCCTTAATATAAGTGTGATCATCTTCCTTAGAAGGAGGATCAACACTAAGAACATTACAATTTGCATTCACTTTATCCCACTATATAGAAGAATGACCATATTTGATAGCGGGTTCATATGATGTTATCGGCAGGTCTGAGTGGATTGGGTCAACTTTATGTTCTCCACTGAAGGAGTCTGTAAAGTCTAAGGAACCCCAATTATCACCAAGACATGCATTCTTTTGAGAAGTAGAAAGAGTAGACTTAAGATTTCTTTCTTCAGAAGGATCTCCTTCAAGGACATCTATCTCAAGAGTATCCTTTGTAGTACGTATTGCTGGAGTCAACATTGACACACTGGAAGATATTGAAGGGATAAGAGTAGGCACAACCGAAGCTCGACCGACAGCTGCCATCTCACATAAGTGCATAGCCTTAGGGTCAGCCTTGACTGTGACTACTCGATTATTACAAATGAACTTAAGAGATTTATGCAAGGTAGATGGGACTGCACCCATAGCGTGAACCCACGGTCTACCAAGAAGAAGGTTATAAGGTAACTTTTCTGACATAACATATACAAGGGTAGGTACGATAATGGGTCCCAACCTCAAAGGCAAGACTATTGTGCCTAGGGCTTGTCGATGACATTATCAAACCCATGAATGTCAAAAGAAGAAGCATTAAGAGTAGATGAATCAATACTAATCTTAGGCAATAGATCGATGCTACATACATTGAGCGCCGAACTGGCGTCAACGAGAGTATGTCTAATGCTAATGCTATTAATGTTAACTATAATCATTAGAGGGTCCACTTGCTTTGTACTTCCGGAGGCGGGAGTTCCTGCAAATAGAATGTAATATTCGGTGAATCCGCACGAATATAAGCTATCAACGCATCAACATCTGTTGGCCTAGTGGAAGAAGGCAAGAGGATCTTTTGCAAGGATTCTTGAAACATACCTTGATAAACCGGAGTAAACTGAAGCAAGTCCCACAGTGAGGTCTTATTCGGAGTAACACAAAGTTGCTCAACAAGATTGTAATCACTAGGTGCTTTAGTTGTAGGTTTAGGTTCTTGAGGAAGGCTTGGTTGTTTATTCATTCCATTCTCATAAGTATGGGCTACCACTTCGAAAAAGGGAGCCTTAGAAAGATCAGGAGAGTCACTATCAAATGGAACACTAATAGAACAAGTCCTTTTAGGAGAAGGACTAGCTGGAGTCATGTAAGTGATTGGTCTCTTAGGCCTTTGAGGGGCAACAAAGACAGGGATTACATTTATAGAATCATCACAACTAGTAGAATAATTATTCGAAGAAACATTCTCAACATTGATTCAGCGAGGATTAGACGTGGAAGGAGGTTTATCATTCGCTAATGCATCATCTCTAGAAGAGAGTGCATTGGAAATGAAGAGTGCATTGGAATGAAGAGAAGGTAGAGTAACATTAAGAAAGGTATCAATGATTTCATCTTCTTGCAACAAAATATCCTCCGAAGCAAAGAGGACTTTCGTGAGAAAGATCAAAGATACTGAGTGACATGGGTAAAGCCAAGTCACTATCACATGCATGAAATGGAACACCATTAGCATTTTGAATAAAATTAGATATTGAACTAATAAAAGAAGATATCAAATTCATTTTGATGATAGAACAAAGAAAAACCGAAAATCTAGATTTTCTAATTTTTTCGATATTTTCTAGGTTCAAGTAATTAATTTGCATTTTCTGAGGTCTTCGGAGTGGAATTTTAGGTTGGAACTTGCGTCGGTCCCTAAAATTTGACTACTGAAGGCACTTGTATTTTAGGGACTGAACTAGTTCTCTAGGAGACCTTTCCAACAGTGCAAACGGTTCTAAATTCCGAGCACTGAGTCAAAAGTTATGACCCTGCCAAGTAGGGGTAAATAAATTCCTAGTTTTTTGAAAAATACCCTCTTCACGTTGGGTTCACCAAAATGTAGAGAAGGGGGATTCGCTACTCACGAGTTCTCTTTATTTAGAGAGCCTTACAAGGCGAACTTCCCTAAACTACCTCAAGAACAGTGCGAGAGTTCTAGAATCAGAAAGTGCAAGCCATAAAGATTTTCTAAACAAACTGACAAGCTCTCGGCCAAAGGACGGCAACATGGGATACCCTCGAGGTGCACTAGCGTCTCGTACGGATGAGAAAGCGAGTTTATCACAGAAAATGACAAGGTGACTACTTCTATTCTAATTGCTAAGGACTTCCAGAATACAGGAAAGTAACAGAAAGTGATAGAACTGAAATAAAGTGAAATAGAAATGATAAAGATGAGGAGAAGAAAGAAAGGATGTTCTCACAACCATGCAAATGATGAAGCCTCAAGCAAATGAATGTCTTCAATACCTGCATGTATAATATCTGGAGAAAGTATTGGGGCTATATAGGGGTTTGCCTCAGTCAAATCCCCGTTTTGATGTTCCCACCTCCACGGACAGCCAAGAGGATAGAGAGAATAGAAGTAAGCAAATGCAATGTGATAAAAGCAAACCTTGCTTGAGGAGGAGAACCTGTATCACAAAAGAGGTGATAAAAGCAATCCCCGCTCGAGGAGGAGAACTCGTATCACGAAGTATAAGTGCAGTAGATAGGGGATATGGAATCCTAGGATGTTCTCAAACATGAAGTGAAGAGAGATAGAGCTGCAAGAGCCAAAGGAGCTACAAAGAGGGAGAGGAAGATAGCTGCAAGAGCCAAGAGTGTTGCAAAGGGTGTTGCTAAGAGAGCTTGAGAGTGTTTGAAGCTGCTATGACAAATAAGGGAGTTGTGCAAGCAAAAGCAAGAGAGGAGAATGTCAAGATGGAAGCCAAGAAGGAGAAGAAGTTAGAATGAAGCTAGAAGTGAAGCTACTGTAACAAGCTGTGCAAGTAAGAGCTGGAGAGTAGAAGGTTAGAGCCAAGGTTGGAGAGAGGTTGGAAGCAGAAGAGAATTGCAAATGAAGTGAAAAGATAGCATTTAAAGATAGAAGAGAAGCAAAAAGAAGCTTCTTGGGCGGTTACAAGGAATCTCGAGCTATTACCACCGACCAAAGGAGGTGACAAGTGGCAAACATGTATGGAAACAGTCATTTGAACATTGAAACATTGCAGGATGCTAGCGCGGTGCGCAGACGTAAGCGCGACGCGCTAGTGTCCAGACACGACAAGCTACAAAATGAGGTGAACGGGAAAGGCACAAAGTTCGATGCAAAGCTGACATGCAAGGGTAGCTGCTAAAAAGGGGTGCTGGAGCATCCTGAGAAGGGAAAAAGGTTGATGCAGGGGCTAAAATGAGCCTACTCAAGATGCTAAGGGAGTGGACACTAAAGCAGGTGCAAGAATGTATGTGAAATTGCGAGGGGTGCAATTTTACGACTATATAGAACAAAATCCCAGATTTACTATATTGTACTATATTATTTAGCCTATAGTAAATTTGTAGGCTACAAAGAACCTTTATTCATCAAGAGGTGTGCTAGTTGACCTTGATATTTTAGCAATGCCTTATCTATTGTGGGTCGAAGCCTAAAAATTGGGCAGTCTATGTTAGCAGGAAAACAGTACTACATTTTTGCGTTGAGCCCTATAGGAATTTTATGATAATAATTGTTAGTGTTATCACTAAATAATGCACCCTTATTGAGTTGCAAAACTCAGCCCACTGGTGAAACATGGGATCTTTCCAGGCTTTGGGTCACCTATGATGGAAAAAACCTCCAGAGAGGGCTGGTTCCCTTGGATTTATCACCTAAATTGAGTAAACTAATGATGCTTGTTGAGAAAAGAGAGAAGGATAACATGAAAGTGAATCCTAAGACTAAAAGGTGATGCACCAAATAATTTTTTGAGACTTGCACAACTGCCTTTGCACACAATTGATCAACAACAAAGCTGGTTCATACACAACTCAAAGGTTTAATATGCCCATGCATCAATATTTCATAGCAAGGTTATGATGTTCACAATCCTAGAAGGGAAATCTACTATCTCTTCGCAATTTTGAATTGTTTGCCTCCTTTACACAACCTACAACCTGCAATACTACATATATCTTCTGCCTAAAGGTGCTGATAATGAGACAAATATCAAAGAATTAACATAACTCACAGAAATATTCATCTATCATTTGATTACACACAATAAGACAGTTTCTATGAAGGCCAAAGATGCTTAAATTTATTGATAAAAAGGTGTTTACAACAGCTGTGCATGCCTGCAAAATGAGTTACAAGGCTGTCCCAGCTTGAAAGAACTTTCCAAAATGAGTTACAATACAGCAGCTAGAAGAGAAAGAACTAACTTAAAACTGCCCTTAGGCTTGCCTTATATGCTGTTCAACAGTTGCTAGACAACAGGAACATGTGCTTGCTGGGTCAAACCTCCTTTGGTCGTCCAAACCTGAAAACCCTATTTTGCAGTCCTCAAAAGTGCTTCCAAAAGGTGTTGGAATGAAGAAAAAGCCTTCCCTTGACCCCTTCTACCATCAAGGGACCTCAATCAGCTCTTATATGCTGGTAAAGGCTCCAAAACTTGGCCAAAACTGCCCCCTACATTCTCTCCATTTGTTTTGCAACTCCTTCAACTTCCCCCTAGATACTTGCATCTGCTCATTACTTCCCAAACATGTTAATAGGGCATGTGGATGAGGGTTTGAAACAATCAAATGCCTTGGGATTTTGCCATCTATCTTATTTCTTTTGTCCTAACCTTTGTCACTCTCTCTTTTGACTGCCCTGCACAGTGCCACTGTCCATTTGAAACCTCTGCTTGACTGCCACTGTAGAGAACATTCCTCTTTGTATAGCTTTTCTCTGTCACTTTATACCTATCTAAAGAATTGTCCAGATACAAAGCTGATTAGGAAGACCTGTGAAGCTTTATCAAAGAGTCTTTAATGATGTTTGACTATCAAAACTATACATTGACATAGAGCTGTCCATGTATTGCACTGCAACATTTCATGACTGAGATCTGCACTTGTATATTGTCTTTTGCATATTCTACTAGCACCGTCTTAACTAACAGTGAACAACACTGTTTTTTTCTCTCTTTGTCACCTACTATCACAAGAAAACATCTTGCTTCTTTGAAGAAGGTAGTTTTTCTTTAATCCATTAGAGCTGTCAACAAATGATGCTTGATTTCTCTGAGCCCATATAAACTGTCGAGACTTGCTTCTATTAATCTCTTGGTATATGCTTGTGATAATGAAACCTGTGCTCTGTACTGCTATTGATGACAACCCTGTCCAGCTGCCCCTATAAGAGACAGTAAATCAACCTTCATATCATCTGCATTGACAGGAGAGAAAAGTTGTGCTATCTGCAAATTGCACCAATCCCTACAACTGGCTGTACAACGACTTCATTGTTGACTGTCATGACCTACTTGCTCCTGCTCAAACACATTTTTTCTCTAAAGATTTGTCCTCGCTGAGTCTTTCTACCCTTGTCTCTAGCATTGTCCCGCTTGTCTTTGGAACCTCTACATATCAATACTCCACCCTGTAGGCTGTGTCTCTTCAGATGCTCTTTGTCTTTGTTCTACATCTTGCGAAGTATTTTTGTTATGTGCTTCCCACTAAATTCCACTACATGATCCTTTTCCAAGGATTAAATTCTGCACATGTCAGCTTATCTTTCAATGTGTTATCAGATTTGATATCACAAGAGAACAGTTCATGTTGATCTTGTTCATCTGCACAGTCTTTCCATCTAGAGGTCTTCAAAATATCAGTACCAGAAGGAAAACTGTTTTCACTGTCTATCTGTTGTAATGGAACTGTCTCTTCTTTGAATAATTGTAACTGCCCTTGACAGAAGAAAAGCCTCGAGGAAAATCCGGATTTTTTTTTTGATGCCTGCAATGCAGTCACTTTTCACCCCAAAACTGCATATTAACATTGACTTCCAAATTTTCCTTCTTATACACTTTATGTTGGAGAGTGAAACATGCTTGAAATCTAGAATATTGATAAGGATTTAGTTGATTGTTGTGTAACTTTGTAGTATCTTCCTGAATTGTTTCTGAGCATAGATTGTTCCAATCAGTATAATCCTTTGTGCTCCGATCATCTTTGTTTGATTGCCAGGCTGGATAATTTGAAGTCTGATTGGTTTCAGCTGCTTTTTTTCTTAATTACTGAGGCACTTTTCCAGTACTCACCCTTTGAGACATTGGAATTCACATCACTTTTCCAAGTGTCAGTACTATTAATTCCACCTCCAATTTCAACTTGTGTCGTCGAACTTGAACCATTTAGGACATTACTTTCTTGCAAATCAACCTCCCGGGCAATCTTATGGTCACGGCATTTCCAGGCATCTTCCCTCTATTCACTATAACTGGCATCCTTTGCCCAGCCACCTATGCAGGCTCATTCCCTTTCAAACCCTAAATGAGTTCCAACACTATGCATTTGTAACCTCATCCTCCTGTGACTTTCCCATCCCTTGTTCCTTTCCAAAGTTTTTTAGAGAATTATTGAGAACGCCAGACCATCTATAGTTTTTCTCACATTTTCTCAATCAGTCTGAGGATATCTCACATGTACATTTTGCTAGTACTCATTTACCATCCGAATTACCAGGCAAAGAATTAAAATTTTACCTCCAGCTATATTTAATGTGACCAGTCAGAGAATCCAGATCAGGAAGAAAAATATAGCCATCATTCAACATAAATTTTAGCATCAACAACATTCCATTAAGTGGTTAGAAACAGATAAACCGGCCTTTTCAGATATTGAACTATTTCAGAACCCCTCCTAGTTTGAAACTGCCAAAAAAAACCTAATCAACAAATGTAATGGGCACCTCTTCTTTATCGGCAAAACTGAACTATGCAGTTTCCTTCAACTTTTCATGATCACAGATCCAATTTCTTGTGTTTTTATTCACAACTGATTCCTGAAGGATGTCGCTTCTGTTATTTATGTGCATTTCCTGTATTGAAGTGTGAGTGGCTGCATGGCTCATACACTTGACAATCATCCTCAACAGTCATATCTTGAGTACTGTTTCTACATTCTGATCTGGTGTAACAATATTCCTACCTATTGAATCTTCGTGCCCAACTGTAATAGCTCTAAGCTCTAAGCTTTAGGTGTTCTACATATCTTTCTAATCCTTGTAATAGCAAAATAGCGTTGCTTTAAGATTTAATGGCTTTCCTGATGCCGCCCTAGCTGCTTCCTGGCTTTAGCAACTAATACGTCCCAGTTTGTAAAGCCCACTTTATTATCTGAAGCATTCTTCAATCTCGAATATTGAGCAGACATAACCTGGCAGTCCATGCAACTCGCTGAATTGTTTACCATATTTAACCTTGAAAATGCTGGTGAAAGTCCTTTGTTGAAAACATGTTCAAGCAGGCCCTCTCCCTAAATCTCATCTGTGTATGGCATCAATGCTGGTCTCTGTGATTGTGAAGGCCTCTGGTGAAACCTGTTTTTCTTTTCTCATCATAAGAAACTCTCAGCCCCCATGTTCTCTTGTGTGCTTCTCCTTGACAGTCACTTTCAGCAATCTAAGGCAATGTATATTAATTTGTATAACTCGACACGCACATTTGATGAAAAATGAATGTAGAATAGAAGACGAACCTGGGTATGTACTACTTAGAGAAGAATCAAGCATATTTACAGTGGGCTTGCCCTACATTACTAACTATTGCTGCAATGAAAATAGCCACTATAGATGGATCACCCTGTGGAGTACCAGCTCCATTTTGATGAAAGTAAACAACTAGACCAACTAGACTACATAGGACCATCTAATTTCCGTCATCTCGTTTTTCAATCAAAGAATTCTTTGTAGTAACTAAAAGTTCCCTTTTCAATTTGTAACTGTCCTGGGATAATATCACTGGTTCCTTCATAAGCAGATGAATCATTAACACTTTTCTGTTTGTGCTTCACAAAAATGTCACTTGCCTAAAGCAACAATTGCTACCATAACTTGAAACTCATCTTTGGCAAACCTATGTACAGATCTTCAATCCTTGCTTGACCTTTGACCATGGCAATTGGCTATCTCTATGCCTACATGATGATCATATCATCTCAGGGACTGCCACTGCCGTGATCTTCATTGATGGTTGCATTTGAAAGAGGCAAACCTACCAAGATGAGGGTTTTGTTATCTTCTGCATAACTGTGATGATAGCTTTCATGACCCATGATTGTCATAGGGAACTCTTGTTGCCTCTTACTAAACCTCCATGTAGCCTTCCAATGAAACTTTAATGATAGTTTTGGTTACAGATCTCATGAGCAAACCTCTAGCTTTACTTCAAACCTTTCAGTTTTCTGTGCATGGCTGTATAGATTATTAACCCTGCAAACACTCCAAGCTCTTGTTGAAACTGGGCATGAACATATTGTATTTGAAATGAACGTTCTTATCTGCCCATGACTGCAACTTGGTCAACCCTGGCTGCCATAAGGAGCTTGCAAACAGTCATGCAAAGAGTCCTAATATGATAAAACCCTAGAAATGTTTGGCCTAGACTTAATGGACTCAAACTCCTCTCAAAACAAACTCCTCCTTGACTCGTACATGTGAATTTTGACAAAGTCAAAGCAACCTCAAACTAAAACTCCTTCAAAAGTTTTGCATGTGGATTTGGATTCCCTCGAAAAGTTTTAAGGTTCTAGAAACCTTATTAAATGTTATGACATTTTCAAAAGGTTAAACATGAACCAAGGGGCAAAATAGTATAACAGTTAGTAAATTGGTTTGTTGCTTTTATCCACACGGTGGAAGTATATTCTTGTTTTCCTTTACCATTAGCGGTTGTGAATTATACGGATGTAGGTTCTAAAACTTCTCAATATTGAAACCCATATAATGGAAACATGTTTGTTGAATGGAGATGACAATCTATGCCCAGCCTAAGTCTGTATGTTCATTTTTTGCAGGATCTTGATCTTAATCAGAATGTTGAGGGAGATCCTTTCCTTGACTCATATATTCCCAATACAAGACAGAACATATCACAGAGCGTGGATGAAAACAATGTGAATTTAAATGAAAAAGATTGCATCCATTTTTCCAAGTTGGCAGGACAGCATTATCCTGAAATCATTGCTACAAATTCCGAGGAGATTCCTTTGGAGGGATCACCTAAATTCGAAGATACTGGAGGCAGTAGGTTGGGAAATATTATTTATGATATGGAACAAAATGGATTTCAATATGTTCCTCCTTTGAGGAGTTGTCCTCCTGACTCTTATGTGAGTTACAAGAAGAAAGTTATGAGTGGGACATCTCACATTGTCGTACATGCAGATTACTACATTTTGCTTCGTGCTTGTGCAAGGGTTGTCAAAGTAAATGCATTTGTTCTACATCGATGTATATTGAAAATTGAAAAAGAACTTGGTTGCATTGAAGATCGTATTGGAGGGATTTTGAAGAAAAATTTGTGAAAGCTAAAATGGAGTGGCAAGAAGACTGTGATCTCCAGAAAGTCTGGTGATGCCTTTGTTGGTGTACTTCAGGATCTTACACAAACTGACATTCTTTGTGCAGTTCATGTGGGCTAGGGGAAATGGCTGGTTAGATCTGCCAAGACTTTGTTGGCATGGTTACTGGCTAAATTGAATTATCATATCTTCTTGAGGATGATCAGGGATAACTGCAAATATTTATGGCATTCAATTTGGTTGTCTTCCATTATCGTTTTGCAGGCATTTTGAAGGAAAATTTGTGAAGGTGAAAATGGAGTGGCAAAAAGACTGCGATCTCCAGAAAGTCCAGTGATGCCTTTGTTGGTATACATCAAGATCTCACACAAACTGACATTCTTGGCTTACACTGGTTGTGTGTGGCCGTTGGTCTAGAAAGTGAATATGTATATATATGAATAATTGTATGTGTATATGTATGCATGTACATATAAATGTAGAAATACAGTGGAATTGGGTTTTCACTTGCTGTTTGTATTTGCTCGTAAGTTTCCAAAACCCTTTTATCATATTCTTTTTGTGCATATCCTGCAATCATTACATCTGATGAAATGACATCTCGTCAAGTGGATCGTGTGTTCTTTACAATAGTTATATATATTCTTGGTGACATTTTGTCAAACAGTTCTCATGCCATGTGCATGTTGCTTCCGTATTGAAGCATTTTGTTAAAATAGCTCTCATGGTCTTATGTATACATTGATATTTTTGGGAGTATTGAAATACTTTATCTCAGCTTGGGTATAATTCTAGTTAATTTCTATCGTTTTAGAAGAGAGTTTGTCTATGGATGCTTCTTCCTTTAATTGAAGAATGACGATAAATAAATTCTTAAGCTATTATTTATATATATATATATATGTGCAATAAATATAGAAGTTAATCATTTAAAAAAATAGTTATTTTATTTGAGCAATAGACATCCACACTCAATTATGATAGGATAGATAAGATGATAATTATATTTATTGTGTATAGTTAATAAATGATGTCAATCGACTCTCGAGTAAATGCAATGGTGTTGTAGTTAATATTCTCCTAGTTTATGATTCTATATTTACATGTTATGTTGACTCCAAAAGCATATTCATTGTACTACAATAGAGAGTCATAGCATAACTTGAATATATTAATATTTCCATTTCGATAAGATCAAAATAATCATTGTATTTATATAACCATTTTATGACGAAAGAGGTATTGAGCATACTTGGGACTGAATGTAATATTCGTCTTAGCTAATAAATTAGAGCCTAATGAAAAAACCAATAAATCATTTGTTAAAGGATAAATTAAAATGTGCTACCAATTGATGAATGATTTTTATGTCTTTATTTACACCAGAGATGTCAACCCTTCTCAACAACCAAGCCTATAAATATTGGTAATTTTATAAACCCTTATATTAATTATATGTGAAATGAGGAATCGATAAACTCTTTACCAATTTTCTTGATTAATTAAATGATCTCTTAAATCCCGTTAATACGCATATTAACTTCAAATAGAGATCGAGTATATTAGTAGTCAACTCATGTAAAATTCCTTCAGGATTTGGTATGTATATTTATTGAATGATAGTGCATTTATACGTATGTATGTAGCTAGATTAATAACCTTGTTCAAAATGAGAGTTCTATTTCCTTTTCACCTAGTAAGAAGGTTCCACAAAAGAAGAAAATTATAAATTTCTAATGAATGCTTGGGTATTCCCTAACCATATATAACACAACCCGATTGCACATTTTATCCATTTCAATCATTTGAATGAATGCACATCAAACAGTTAATGAAGGGTTAATTATTTCCTCTAGTCAATTTGTAATATAAGTGGCAAGAGAGTCAAAGTTTCAAATAGTAAATCTAACCATGTGTATTATTATGCAATCTAATTGAAATTTAACACCATTCACGTGAAATAGTTTAACCCTAAAATTATGTTCAAGAGTATCTTAGTCTACATGACATATCTCTAGTAGAGGAATCTTTCTTAACAATATAATATGATAAAAAAATATAATTAATTATAGCTAACAAAAAATGTACTATAATCAATGGATGATTAAACCCCTTCTCACTATGGGAAATATTGTGGTGTTTCCTTCATGAGAGTGTGTAGGACTTATACCTATACAAAACACTCGTGAAACCATAGCGTTAAAGTGTTTTCAAGAAGCCAACCATTCCTTGCATTTCAGTAAGAGTGCTAGTTGTTCATAGTTTAACACAAAAAAAAATGTTCCTGCATCCTTTGCTCAGTGTTAAATTTGGGCATTACACCATCTCCCTCCATTATCTAGCACCCACACACACTTTCCTCTTTTAATCCATCAAGGGCATTGCAAACTCAAACTCCATTGTTGCAACTCCATAGACCAACACCATAGGATCACACACTACTACATTTCACCTATTTTATATTGAAATATGTTATTAGGGGTTCAACTAAGACAAAATCCTAAATACGCCCTAAGCACCAAGCTTGATAGATTATGCAACAACGCTAGCATGAGCAAGCAATTTATTACAAGCACAATGGACACGATCACCTAATTTGAGACACAAGTGCATTGTATAGGACAATGATGGCCTTCAAGACATAAGTGCATGTCTTTAGACATCTTTGATTGTCATAAAAAACAAAGACTTTCAAAACAATTTTATCAATCAAACACCTCTTGTCATCTTCTCAACATTTTGCATTTTTTGTGATTACTGATTAGAAAAAGCTCCCTCTAACTCTATTCTCTTTATTTAAATCTTGTGCTAGTTCAATCTCAACTCTCACATTTATATAGTTAAATCTAAAAATAGTTCAATACTCTTCTCTTTTATTAAAATTAGATTATTAGGTGAATGAACACAATTTCAATTTTTTAAAACTAGTCATTTTACCTTAAGTCTATATTTTTAGTTTCATTTTAGCAAACCTTTCTTCCATAGTCTTCTTAAACAAAAAGATAAAAAATGTGCCTTGAACCTCACCCCTTACCATAAAGGAGATAAATGGTGATCTTTGACCAACATGCATCGACCTTTGGGCAACCCATTTCCTTTAACATCTTCCTTTATGTGTATTATCTTTAGGTGTCTTTCTTGCTTTAGGAGTTTCATCTTAGTGTATGTTCTTTGCAACATTTAAACTATGCATGCATTTTCCTCTGTCCTAAACACCCTCCTCTATCCTAACCACCCTCATCTTTGCCCATAGCTCATTAGTAATGATTTTTCTTTATATATTATGATAGTGATTTGACTATATACACTTTTGAATGCACTATAAGTATAATTATGATAAATCCCCACATTCTACTTCCCATGATTATGTTGATGTTATTGTAGCTTCGGGCTTCATACTTCCTTATTTATTTGTGATTATTTAATGGCAACATATCTCTAAGATGGCCAACCTCCTTTGTAATTATTTTTATGGTGGCCGACCTTGTCCTTGAAAAGGTGCGACCCTTCTAAGCAACATGTATATATAGGTCACTTTCTCTCATTTGAGTATCAAGAAAAAGTTCGATCTCCTTCTCTATTAAGTGCGAGTTCTTCAAGAAGAGTAGTGCGAATTCATATAGGAGCAGATTGTGAGTCTATTCAAGTGCAAATTGAAGGGCAGATTATTAGTGTGTTACAGCCATTGCTCATGCTGTTTATTGGCCTTGTGTGTGGCCTCATTGTAAAGATACTTGTTGCCATTGCTCATATATATAAGAGATATTTGTTGCTGGGTTTTTCTCCCTCTAGAGGAGGGTTTTCCTAGGGTATCTACTGTGTTATTGTTTGATTTTTGAATTAATTTTCTGTGCATTAAATCTGATCATAAAACTAACATGGTATCGAGCGGGTGTGAAGAAGATCGTAATCAAATTTGTTATTGCAGCAATACTCTTTATTCTCTTTATCATTTTTTGTCTATCTCTATTTTAGTCAAGATGGTGAACGGTCTTAAGATTGAAGATAGACTCGAGGGAGCATCTAACTACATGTTGATGGTTCGGATGAGCACAACAACAATTAAACAAAATATCACTATTCTGCTCTCCTGAAAGAGAAAAAATAACACATGGATATCTAACTCCCAAGGTCCTGGTAATTGGTTCTCGATTGTGCTGATTTCACTCAATTGTTGATGTGAACTGTAATGTTCAAGGGGCCTATTGGTGTTGAGCTTCTGGATCGTCCTAAGATCAAACATAAACTTAAACCTACTTTAACCAGGGTTTTAAAGAAACAAAAAAAGATAGATCAGAGCTTGGAACTGAAGAGAATGCTAATTCATCCAACTTAACCAAATTTGCTACCTTTCAATGAGTTCCTAACTAAAACTGTAGAACAAAATTAACTTGTGATTAACATACAGTTTCATTCATTCATAGTGCTAACTTCAACAACAGATTTTGAATCACCATTTAAACAAAACATAAAATAAGATTTCATTCCTTGAAAGCCTTGTAAATCAAATGATTAACCCAAGATAAATACCATTCTGAAACACAACATGAAGTAGATTTAAATCTGGTTGCTTCTACTGTTAGTGAAATAGATAAGCAACATTTACAAATCTGGCACAATCACCAGTGTACAAAAAACCTATGTCTTCAGATTGTTTCCATCTACACTAAGAAAACTAGAAAGAAACATCACTACTCTCTATTGAATCTAACTCCTATTCTATTCTACTCTTAAATTTTTCTCCCTTTTTTTTTGAAAATCCCTACTGTTCAAAATCTATATCTATATGTCTCAGAACTCTTGTCTTTTTTTTGAAAAGCTCCCTCCTAACTGTCTTGTTTTTAAAAAAGGTCCCAAAATTTTTCATATACAAAATATGCCAAAAGAATGCGCTGGCCCCCTATTTTTAGGGTTTACAAAAATATCCTCCTTCAGAAGGGTCGACCCTCAGATCTTTTTGAATATAGTTAATGCTGCATTCAATTGCATCCCCCGTGTCCTTGCCGGTGAAAGATTGCTCCGGGGATGACCTCTAGATCTTTTGCAACTATGGCATTTACTTCCAGCCTCCGTGTCCACCCTCGAACTTCCTTGAAGGGTTGCTTTGAATGTTCTGAAGTATTATCATTAATATCGATCTGCCTTTGCCAGTAGACCTCATAGCTGTCCCTGAGACTGACGACCTCTTCTTCTTGCTCCAAATCTTCTTGCATGTTGACCTCTTCGATAAGCAGCATCCAAATTTCCTGTTAGATCGCCCCAAACGACACCCCTGGATACCTGTAATGTCCCCAATTTTGCGAGCATCAGAGTTCAGTGGATTTAGCCTATTCCTGGCCCTCGTAGGCTACTATGTTTGGTTAGAGGGTCTCTTTTGGCGATGTTCAGAGGAGTCTCTCCTTCAACGTCTCGTGTGGGTTCAAGCTTAGCCATCAGTTGATTCAGTTTCATATACTTACTATTTATAGTAAGTCAGCCAACAAGCAATTCTATTTATAGCAGGGCACCTAAAGTTCACATGTTGGCAGTGTCGATTCCCAAATTCAGTTGAGTTGGTGAATTAAGGAGTTTTGCCTAAGTTATAATGTTTAATTATTATTAAAGGTGACTTTAATAATAATTAATATTTTAATATAATATTATAACATTGTATTTGCACTTTATGACTTGAGGGTCCATTCATCATTAAAAAGGGGGCCATTTCAATTAATTACTTGGGCGCCAATTTCAAGGATATATTTTAATATTCCAAAGTGCAAACATTTTATTTTAAAATGTTTCAAAAGGCAAAATGGAGGGAATCAGCCTATTATCTTTTATCCCACATTGGTGAGCTCCTCCAGGAAAAGTATAAAAAGAATCTTAATGGGCTCATTTGGATCATCCAGGATTTGATATTTGGTTTATGATTTCTCTTTGGCGTTTGGAGAAGGGAGCCCTAGGGGTTCTGCCAGCGTATCGGCTTTGGAGAACGAAAACTCTCCATTGTATCAACATTATGAGGTTGTGGAATATCAGCTGAAGATGCTCAATGTTGGCTTCATCCAGAAGTCAAGTCTATGCTTCATCAGATTTATTGCTTCAGATCTACAGGAGATTGTATTTCCAGGTATGCACATATTTGTAAAAGTTTTGAAAAGGAAATCAATAAATTAATTGCATTGCTGCAGTAGGGTTTATGCTTACATTTCTTGTATTTGATTTCTTGACTAGCAATCTATGAGAAAATATGAAAAAATTACAAACCCTTATCATTTAGCATAAAAACAAAAGTAGAGATAGGCAGGTTTCTTACAATACCGAATTGATCCATCGCTTTATTCACAGAGCAGATCTATACCGCTCCCATTCTGTTGATCTTCTTCACAGGGGTAGTCAATCAGTCAAGCTGCCCAGGGTTCGCCTTTAGTTCTCTTTGATTGGGCGAACACACTCCACGTAAGATTCCTGGGCAGTCAAAGGTCGTTTAAACATAATCGCATCTCGGTGAGACACTAATTGTGTCTCCCCGATGCGATTATACTTCATAGTAGCTATCGGCATAACATATGATGGTCGACAAGAGATTACGGCGAGCCCTTCATCTTTTCGGTGAAACACCATCGGGTCGGCCGAACATCATGCCGAACTCAAGACCCCTCGGCGAGCTCATTTCATTTCGGGGAGACCCCACTTGGTCGCCGGGACTTCATAGCGATGACACCTCCTATCGGCGAGACTCCAGTGAGTCGGCCAGACATTATGGCGAGTAGCCAAAGTTATAGCAATATTCCCTTTCATCGCTGAGACAATCACACTTGGAAAGACATCATATCGAGCTCAACACATTACATCAAAGGCACAAAGCATGTCGGTGAGAATACCACTAGTCGGCGAGATATTATGTCAAGCTCTTCCATTCTCCTCAAGCTCATTCTATTTCGGCGAGACCCTGCTTGGTTAGCGAGACCTTTCACCGAGCTCAAAACACTATGCCGAAGGGAGAATCCCTTGGCGTGACTAACAACCATCGGCGAGACATCTCCCCAATGACACCTCTTTTCGCTGAGACCTCAGCAGTCGGCCAGACCTCATGCCGAAGGCATAACCTTTCGGCGAGACATTACGACGAACTCAAACCTTTTGCCGAGACTTTTCCTCTTCGGCCAGAACTTTCATCGAAGCCACAAACCTTCGGCGACGCTAGTCCTTTGAACAACGGTCGGCGAGACTTCCCAAGCGGAGAGACATATTAAACCTCGTGGTGACTGAAATGTCTGGGCGACTGGTGGATCCCAAATGAATATAACACACTATCAGTTGGCAAGACATCTGAAAGGTCTCAACGACTTTCTTCATCAAAAGTTTTATGCTAAATTGGATTGAGGCATGCTTTCCCATTAACTTCCTTGAGAGATATTTTCAGATGAGTGATTCAATCCTGCAAAACAAATGCCTCCATTAGTTGTCAAAAGCATATAAAATATATTCTTTTTGATCATTTCATTCAATTTTAGCAAGAAGAAAACCAACCCAAGCTGAGGCAGAACCAAATCAGATAGAACAAAAGACAGAGTTAGGAGAAAAACAGAACTCCTAAGACCAAAGCAAATAACCAAAGGCAATGAAGACAAAAGAAAAAGGGGGGACCCATTTTGTTCCAGAATAAAATGGGGTGGTTATGCAAGGCATAACAAATGGCGACTCGGCTGGGAAAATGGTTTTACCATTTTCAAGAAACTGAAGGATTCAACTACCCAAAACTCCTAGTTTATGAACATCACAACTCCAGTTGGGTTAATTTTAACAATCAAGGTCAAGCTAGAATCTCAAATGTAAATCAACACTGGCTACCCTTGAATCTATGTGTGTGCTTGATGGTGTATCACCCTTTTATAAAGTTTTCCTCATCTTTTGAACAACAATGTGCAAGATTTGAACTACATGAGTTGATTCCCTTTAGCTGTTGTGCAATGATATCCTGGGCATTGCTCCGCTGCCAGTCAGGCGTCCATAGCCCCGACGAAGATACCTCTAGTTTTCTCACAGCATTGCTCTACTGCCAGCCAGACATCCATAGCCTTGGTAGAGATACTAGAATTACCCATTCATATTGAGTCTTCTTTTCTTTTAGATATTTCCTTTTCTTTTTTTTCTTTTCCCCTGGAGCTTCAGATATTTCATTCAAATTTTCTCAATATGCCAGATGTTTGACATCTGTTCTGGGTTGAAAACTACCATGGACCTCATAACAACATATGGGGGATTGGATTTTTCACTCAAATCTTACAACACTATCGCCCTAGGACAAATATACCATTATAAAAAGGAGACGATCTTGAAGATTTGTGACTGATTCAGAGGTAGTTAATGAAGATTGTTTACTTTGCACCTTGCTTTCAAGAATTTCCACAACTCTTATTAATAATTGGCATAAAACAACGAATTTAGGACAAAATCATCCAATCAGAAAACTTGAAAATATCTAAACCACTTCTCTCCTAATAACCAAAGTATACCTCAGATAACAACCTACCATTTCAAGAAGGAAAGAACAGATAAACCCCAAGGAACAAAATGAGACAGACACACACGAACAAAGGAAACGAAAGGACAAAAAGAAAGAACAAGCAAACAACAGCAGAACTATGTACAAACAAAAAAACAAATAAACCAGAAACAAAAAGAAAAACAAATTATTTACATGCATGTATAGAAAATTATCAAATTTTTATGACTCGAAATAATGTTTAAGAAACTGTCCATTGACAGGCAATGGAACAGGTTCTCCCCTTAGACTACTCAACCAAAAAGCATTTTCTCCTAGGATCTCAGCAATTTGATAGGGACCTAACCAGAGCTTGTCAAATTTCTGGTAACTGCCTTTCTTTTCGTTAGCTTTATCCCATAGCAACACAAGGTCTGATATTCTGAAAGTCTTGGTTTTGGCTCTTTTGTCAAACCAACGTTTGACAACAGCCTGATGTCTGAAGAATTGCTGCAAGGCAACATTTATCTGCTCTTCTAATTTCAACAAGCCAACTAATCTTACTTCTATCCTATCATCACTAGAATAGAATTTTTGCATGAACTCAAGGATAGGTATTTGCAAGTGAATAGGGAACACAGGCTCTTGGCCATACACTAGTTTAAATGGTGAAGTTTTTAGAGTAGCCTTGATCCTAGTCCTATCTGCCCATAACACAAATCTTAGTTGGGTGTGCCAGTCCCTAGGATTCTTATTAGTTGATTCTGCAACTCCATTTCCTTGTGGGTAATAATTTGAAGAATACTTTAAAACAATTTTGTGATCATAAGCCCATGAAATGAACTTAGTAGAGGAAAAGGAAGAGCCATTGTCACACACCAATGCGAAGGGTACTCCAAACCTAGTTGTGATGCATTCGGTGAGGAACTTGATCACTACCTCTGTGGTGCTGTTCTTGCAAGGTATAGCTTCTGTCCATCTTGTGCAGTAATCAGTGGCAGTCAAAATAAATTTGTGCCCTGCAGAAGAATTTGGGTTAATTACCCCAATATAATCCAGTGCCCATTGGGCAAATGGCCTTACCTCGTAAACAGGTTGCAATGACATGGCTGAATGGCATTCTTTTGATGCAAAAATCTGACATATGTGACATGTTCTTACATGCTGATGGGCATCTTTGAACACACACAACCAGTAATAACCAGATCTAAGGATCTAATGTGCCAACAAATCTGCAGAACCATGACCTGTGCCATGTTTCCCATGAAATTCAACGATCACCTGTTTAGCCTCTTGTTGATCAAGGCATCATAGGTAAACTCCCTCAAAATTCTTCCTGTATAGCAATCCTCCTTTGAGCATATAATGGGAGCTCTTCATTCTCAACGCTCTCCTCTGAGTTGTATTCATTCCCTGTGGGCACCGATTGTTGAGCATGAAATAGATGATATCGACATACCAGGGGTCGTTGGAAAAGGAATGTGTTGTGTATTACTGACAAATGATGTTCTCACCAACATTCGCTATGGATTTAGACAGGCCTAGACCTCAGACAAGTTTCATAGGGCGAATCTCCAGATCAAACTCTTGCAAGATGGCCATCCATTTCCCTCTTTGTTCTCCCAACTCGCTCTGCATAAGTAGAGACTTCACAACAACATCAAGAACTACAACAATAATTTGACTTCGGAGAATGTAGTGCCTGAACTTCTTGACAGCTCTGACTAGCACAAAAACTTGTTTTTCAAGAGGTGGGTATTTGATTTTAGCATTCTTGAACGGAGAGCTCATCAAGGTGATTGGCCTCTCCTCTCCCTCTTCTCTTCGTTGAGTTAGGACAACTGCATAGGAATGTTCAGAAGCAAAAGAATAAATATAGAATGGCTTCAAGTAGTGAGGGCTGGTGAGGACTGGCGCTTCCGAAATGGATTGTTTGACTTGAGAAAACGCGGCCTTTGCTTCGTTACTCCATTCTATTACCGCATCTTTCTTCATCATTTTGTTCAATGGTTTTACAATTTTTGCAAAACCTGTGATAAAATTTCTCACAAAGTTGATCTTTCCAAAGAAAGATCTCATCTCCTTGCTTCCTGGCCTGGTTATCTTCATAATGGACTCAACTCGGTCTGGATCGAACGATATTCCTCTTTTCGAGATTATGTGTCCCAAAAGTTTCCCTTCAGAAACCCCGAACACACACTTTTTAGGATTCAGAGAGACGCCATACTGGATACATCTCTCAAGAACTTTAGCTAAGTCTGCAGCGTGGTTCAGTCTATCTTTAGAGAATACTATCCATGTAAATGATGATGCATTTTCCAATCATACCTTTGAATGCTACATCCATGGCACGTTGAAAGGTTGCTCCAACATTTATCAAACCAAATGGCATCCTTCTGTAAGCGAATGTTCCCCACTTAATAGTGAAGGCTGTCTTCATTCTGTCTTCACAGTTAACCATCACCTGATTGTATCCAAAATAACCTTCCAAGAATGATATCATCTGAGACCCGTTGACAGTCTGCAAGACTTCGTCTAGTGAGGGAGTGGGTAGTTGTCTTTTTCTGAAGCTCTGTTCAAATTCTGGAAATCTACACATAGCTTAATATTCCCATTTTTCTTACAGACTGGAACCAAGTTTTCCACCCATGTTGAATGTCGTACAGGGAAGATTATTCTTGCAGAGAGCAATTTTTGAACTTCCTTAAAGATTAGTGGTTCAATCAAGGCGTTGACAGGACGTTGTTTCTGTCAAAATGGTTTAGCTTCAGGCCTCAAAGGAATAGTATGAGTCTTAATAAAGGCATCAAATGTCTTCAGATCCTCGTACCCCCAGGCTATTGCAACAATATCCTTCTTCACTGCTCTCAGTATATCTTTTCTGATTGCTTCAGGGAAAGCTTACCCCATGTAAACATTTCTTTCAGGGCTAGAATCAACTAGGTTAACAATTTCATATTCATCTCCTTTATTTGCAACTAATATCTTCTCCTGAGCCCTTGGGTCTGAATCAAAAATTCTTTCTAAGGCAACCATTCCCTTGGGAATGCTATTGCTTTTTAAATTGAGGACCCCCCCTATGTTGTAGTCTTCGGGGTTCCAGTCTCCTTGATCCCTATTGGACTCATCGATGATCTGTCCTTCAAAAACATCTGAGCTTGCTAGAAAAACAAGGATATGTCGATCATCATCAAAAACTTGAAAGTTCCTGACATTATCAGGAACAGCTGGACTGGATATCAATTCTACTGAGAATCTCTTAAGCTTGGAGCCTTGCATGGGTTCCAGGGTACTTGCAGCAACAATTAATGAATCAGCTATTTGATTCTTTTCTCTAGGGATTAAACTAATCCCAAAAGCATCAAAGTCCTCAATCAGGTTCCATACCCGATTTCTATAGGCTGCCAACCTTTTATTATGACATGTGTATTGGCTGCGCACTTGCTTGATAACTACTTCTGAATCTCCTTTAACCATTAATGCAATAACTTTCTTCTTATGTGTGAACATCAGCCTTCGAGCTAGAGCTTCATATTCTGCTACGTTGTTAGTGCATCTAAACTGCAACTTGTAAGAAGCAAAAAAAGTTTTCCCTTTCGGGCTGGTTAATTCAATCCGAACACCACAACCTATTTTGGATTTGGATCCATCAAACGTGAGGGTCCACAACTGATCATGAGCTGGGGTTGATCCTTTCGAGGTTATTGTGGGTGTTTGAATAAGATGAGCCATAGGTGGGGCCACTTGATCTTTTGAATCTAATATTGGGAACAAGTGTTCAATAGGTTCCTCAGGTGCAATTTCCAATTCCTGCACAGATATATCATATAATTTGTGGCTATCCTTCTGGAAGTCACTTGTATCTTTGATTAGTCCCTTGGGTTTTGATATACTTGTGAGTGCAAGGATATCGAGCAAACCTTGGAGTGGTTCCTCATAAATATGCTAGTTTGGAAATGTGACTGGGGTAAGTTCAATTTGAGAAGGAACTTCCTTTGAAGGTATCTTATCCCTGGTTAACATTACTACATCTTTGGCTTCAAATGAGAAGTGATCTGCAACGGTCTCAAAGTGACTTATGCTAGTTTCCTGAGATTGGTAGACATGATTTAAAATGTTGATGCAGGGTTGGTAGGTCAATTCCGAATGATTTTGGTAGTGTATTCTACACCAATTAGGGAGTAAAAGACTTTGCAAGTCGATATCCTCCCCTAAGACCAGCTGATCCTGTTGCAGCTTCTAGACCAATGCCCGTTGATTTTCATTAGTCATAAAATCAAGGAACTTTTGTATTGACATGTCTTTAGAATCAAGAACCAAAAAGGTTAGAATTTCCTCTCTTTTATAAACCCCTATCTCGGTTTCAAAATAGGCTACCTCGTTAGGACAATCATACTCAGTGATGATATGCTTGAGGCGAGGTTCACTCTCAATCCTAATCTGCGTAGGAATTCCCCTCCATGGTAGCCACATATGTGAAAAGTCAAGGGAGAGATATCCCCCTATACTTTTCATCAAATATTTGCTCAACAGCATACCATAAGTCTCGGGAATGTCTGCTACTTGAACATCTATATTGGTTTGAATCCTAGGGTCAGACCCTACTTGCACATGTATGTTTCTCAATTCTCCCACTACATTAACCTCTATTTTTTCAAGTTGGATGATCTTCTTGTTTGCCTGGACAGGGTTCAGTCCCAATTTCTTGCATATAGAAAATGGCATAACATTGCCAGAAGCCCCTGAATCTAGCAAACAATTATGTAGATTCTTCCCACAGATTCTTAAACTTAAAAGAAATGGTGGGGTACCTACCTTGCTCCTGTACAAAGCTGCGTTCATGTTTGCAACAGATGCCACCTTGTTTTTCCCTTTTGATTTGTCAACTTCTTCCAAAGCTTTCAGCACTATCTCTTGTTGAGCAGGGCACCACTTTAGGATGTCAAAATATGATAAAGAGGTTTTCTGTTTCTGCATCTCAGAAACAATATCAAACTTTGTGTTATAACTTGCATTACTTTTGACAATCCTAGGTGAATTACTTTTGTTATGGAAGTTGGGTGGACCTTTTGGTGGAGGAGGGTTGTTATCAACACTTTGATTTGGAGGCACCATGTGATTAGGTGGTGCTGATGTAGTGAACGAACCCTTATTTTGATTTCTTAGGAAGTGTCCTCCCTTTGTCTGAAAAGCTTGGGCATCATATGAATCTTCCTCTGGTTCATTCTCGTTTTGCCTTGGGAATGAAGGTTCTTCTTCAAAGAGGTCATAAGTCATTGCTGTATCTACTAAGTCACCTCCTTTGTTTGAATTCCCTTGGAATGTTTGGGCATCTTCCTGTGCCATCTTAACAACTTTCTCCATTTCAGGGCAGTTTACCTCAGAATGAGTTGCAGTATCATGCAACCTGCACCAGTTAGTCATAAAATTAAGGTAAGCCACGTTTGCAATATGTGACCTGTCCTCATTAGCTTGATAATTATGAGAAACTCCATCGTTATTTGGCCCTGTATTCCATTGTTGGTTGTTATTTAGCCTCTGGTTATATCCTCTATTTTGGTTTTGATAACCTTGGTTAGGGGAGTTTTGGCCTTGATAACCCCTCTGGCTGTGATTGTTGTTGTTATGGTAATTACCTTGATTAGGATAATTACCTTGGTTCTGAGAAGGGTTCAATCTAAGCCGAGCCATGCCATTCATGACTTGAGACAGAGTTTTCTTTAAGGTCTCCACCTCGTTTGTGAGTTGAGTTGTCTTTTCACTTTCAACATTCTTAGCAACAAGTGGCTGACCACCACGATCTCGTGTTCCAGTTTGGTTATGATGACCATGTGGACTATGATGAGCCTGTGATTGTTGAAAGAAGTCAGGAGTTCCATTAGCAAAGAATGGAATGGGAGGTTGAGTCTGCAACTCATACATAGGTCCATACTGGGAAGGAGACATTCCTGGGACAGTATTGAATAGAGGGTTGGGCTATGCATCTGATACCCCATTGAAGGAAAACCTCCTCCCAAACTTCCTTGTTGAGAACTAATTTGCTGTTGCAGCTTAATGGCTAGATGATAGACTTTGGACAGGGAATCAATATCTGGAGGTTGATAAGTCCTTTGTAGGAATAAGCCAATCAAAGGGTCTATAACTCCAAAGTATGCTTGACTGGCACTATTCTCAACAACTAGATAGGGGTCCTGTAGTCTCCTATACATTCGTTGAAACCTGGTATTAAACAAGGGCAAGGATTCACATGGCTCCTTCCTAATGGTAGCAAATTGGTGGAACAAAAGAGCTGGATCCACGTACACTCTGAACTGATTGATGAAAGCATTCTCCAGGTCTGTCCAGGTCAGAATAGAACCTTATGGAAGATTCAAGTACCAGTTGTATGCCATATCCCCTAAGGAATAAGGGAACAACCTACAAACTACATCATGGTGAGCTATCTGAGCTCTGGTACAAGCATCTTTAAAAGCTTGTATGTGCTCTTCAACACTCCTTGATTCACCATGAATGTACTTGGGACATAATTTCTCGGGATTCTTAGGCATATCATGAAAGCCTCCAGGAATAGTCCCCAATGGAGAGGGATTATTCTGAAAAAATGCCATTAGTGGTGGTGGTGGTTGAGCCAGCTGTTGTATGGGTTGAACCAGTTGTAATGACAATTGAGATGGATTCGGTGATGGATTGACAGGTATCCACTTGGGTATTGGTGAAAAGCCTGGTGGAGTGAGCGGAGCTGAAAAGGGTGGTATGATGGTTGCCTTAGTCTTGTGACTCTTGTGTCTTATTGGGGTTTTGAGTTCTATCAAAGGTGGTGGATTTTCAACTGATCGAAGGACTCTACGGGACCTTTTTGGTGAGAAAAACCTAGTGTTATCCAGCTTTCCCTTCTAGGCCCTCCTTCTAGCGCCAACTTCCTGTTGATGGTTCAGATGAGCACAACAACAGTTAAACAGAATATCACTATTTTGCTCTCCTGAAAGAGAAAGAATAACACATGGATATCTAACTCTCAAGGTCCTGGTAATTGGTTCTCGATTGTGCTGATTTCACTCAATTGTTGATGTGAACTGTAATGTTCAAGGGGCCTGCTAGTGTTGAGCTTTTGGATCGTCCTAAGATCAAACATAAACTTAAACCTACTTTAACCAAGGTTTTAAAGAAACATAAAAAGATAGATCAGAGCTTGGAACTGAAGAGAATGCTAATTCATCCAACTTAACCAGATTTGCTACCTTTCAAGGAATTCCTAACTAAAACTGTAGAACAAAATTAACTTGTGATTAACACACAGTTTCATTCATTCACAGTGCTAACTTCAACAACATATTTTGAATCACCATTTAAACAAAACATAAAATAAGATTTCATTCCTTGAAAGCTTTGCAAATCAAATGATTAACCCAAGATAAATATCATTCTGAAACACAACATGAAGTAGATTTAAATCTAGTTGCTTCTATTGTTAGTGAAACAGATAAGCAACATTTACAAATCTGGCACAATCACCAGTGTACAAAAAACCTATGTCTTCAGATTGTTTCCATCTATACTAAGAAAATTGGAAAGAAACATCACTACTCTCTACTAAATCTAACTCCTATTCTATTCTACTCTTAAGTTTTTCTCCTTTTTTTTTTTGAAAATTCCTACTGTTCAAAATCTATATCTATGTCTCAGAACTCTTGTCTTTTTTTTGAAAAGCTCCCTCCTAACTGTCCTGTTTTTAAAAAAGTTCCCAAAAAGTTTTATATACAAAACATTCCAAAAGAATGCGTTGGCCCCCTATTTTTAAGGTTTACAAAAATATCCTCCTTCAGAAGGGTCGGCCCTCAGATCTTTTTGAATAGAGTTAATACTGCATTCAATTGCATCCCCCGTGTCCCTACCGGTGAAAGATTGCTCTGGGGATGACCTCTAGATCTTTTGCAACTATGGCATTTACTTCTAGCCTCTGTGTCCACCCTCGAACTTCCTTGAAGGGCTGCTTTGAATGTTCTGAAGTATTATCATTAATATTGATTTGCCTTTGCTAGTAGACCTCACATCTGTCCCCGAGACTGACGACCTCTTCTTCCTGCTCCAGATCTTCCTGCATGTTGACCTCTTCGATAAGCGGCATCTGAATTTCCTTTTAGATCTCCCCAGATGACAACCTTGGATACCGAACTGATCCATCGCTTTATTCATAGAGCAGATCTATACCGCTCCCATTCTGTTGATCTTCTTCACAGGGGTAGTCAATCAGTCAAGCTGCCCAGGGTTTGCCTTTAGTTCTCTCTGATTGGGCGAACACACTCCACGTAAGATTCCTGGGCGGTCAAAGGTCGTTTAAAATGAATCGCATGTTGGTGAGACACTAATCGTGTCTCCCCGATGTGATTATACTTCATAGTAGCTATCAGCATAAAATATGACGATTGGCAAGAGATTACAGCGAGCCCTTCATCTTTTCAGCAAAACACCATTGGGTCGGCCAAACATCATGCCGAACTCAAGATCCCTCGGCGAGCTCATTTTATTTCAGGGAGACCCCACTTGGTCGCCAGGACTTCATAGCGATGACACCTCCTATCTACGAGACTCCAGCGAGTCGGCCAGACATTACGGCGAGCAGCCAAAGTTATAGCGATATTCCCTTTCATCGCCAAGAGAATCGCACTCGACAAGACATCATATCGAGCTCAACACATTACACTGAAGGCACAAAACATGTCAGCAAGAATACCACTAGTCGGTGAGATATCATGTCGAGCTCTTCCATTCTCCTTGAGCTCATTCTATTTTGGCGAGACCCTGCTTGGTCGGTGAGACCTTTCATCGAGCTCAAAACACTACGCCGAAGGGAGAATCCCTTGGTGTGACTAACAACCATCTGTGAGACATCTCCCCGATGACACCTCTTTTCCCCGAGACCTCAGTAGTTAGCCAGACCTCATGCCGAAGGCATAACCTTTCGGTGAGACATTACGGCGAACTCAAACCTTTCACCGAGACTTTTCCTCTTCAGCCAAACCTTTCACTGAAGTCACAAACCTTTGGCGATGCTAGCCCTATGAACAACAGTCGTCAAGACTTCCCAAGTGGAGAGACATATAAAACCTCGTGGTGGCTGAAATGTCTGGGTGACCGGTGGATTCCAAATGAATATAACACACTGTCAATCAGCGAGACATCTGAAAGGTCTCAACAACTTTTTTCATCAGAAGTTTTATGCTAAATTGGATTGAGGCATGCTTTCCCACTGACTTCCTTTAGAGATATCTTTAGATGAGTGATTCAATCTTGCAAAACAAATGCCTCCATTAGTTGTCAAAAGCATATAAAATATATCATTTTTGATCATTTCATTCAATTTTAGCAAGAAGAAAATCAACCCAAGCTGAGGCAGAACCAAATCAGATAGAACAAAAGATAGAGTGAGGAGAAAAACAGAAGAACTCCTAGGACCAGAGCAAACAACCAAAGACAATGAAGACAAAAGAAAACGAGGGGACCCATTTTGTTCTAGAATAAAATGGGGTGGTTATGCAAGGAATAACACTACACATCATGGAGGTTCAAAATCATGCTCACCTTGGAAGAGAATGACTTGGCTGAGTTTGTGGAAACCAAAGTTCTTGAACCAATGGAGGAAGAAGAGAAAGTGCAGTGGAGAAAGAAAGACATCAAGGCGAAGAAGATGTTAGTTGATTCCGTTAAGGATCATATTGTTCGTATTGTCTCCAAGTTGAAGACGACAAGAGAGATGTTCAAAAATTTGGAGGAGATGTACGAAATCAACAACACAAGCTGTGCACTTGCATTGAAGAAACAATTTCATCATGTGAAGATGGTGGAAGGAGAATATGTCATCGCTTACTTCATGAATATTTTCGAATTAAGAGATCAACTCTCTTCTATTGGTCATTTTGTTGATGTCAAGGATTTTACCATGCTTGCCCTTAATGGTCTTCCTTCATATTGGGAGTCTTACATTCAAGGAATAAGCGCGAGATCGAAACTTTCCAAGTTTGATCGTTTGAGGGCAGACTATATTCAAGAAGAGTCTAGGTTGGCTGCGAGAGGTATTGGTTGAAGTTCTCCAAATGAATACATTCATGTTCTTTCCGCTCAATCATCAGAGAAGAAAGGAAAAGGAGGAAAGAAAGGATACTTCAAGAGGAATAGTGATAAAGGGTCAGATGGTGCTCCCGTATTCAAGAAGAAGTGGGACCTCTCCCAAGTCCAATGCTTTCGTTGTGACAAGTTTGTTCACTATGCAAAGGATTTCCCAACTAGGCTAAATCAACATGCTTCATTTGCGGATGTGGATGAGATATTTCCTCAGAAGGATTCTAGGGAATTTCTATTCTAAGTCATGGGCCTGTGTTCAAGCCACGAAGATTGTGTGCTGATCTGAGCGCAAGAGCAACGTATCTTACTGTGTCCAAGTATTTGCATCCATTAGAATATTTAAAGAGATAAGTATTCTTTGTTTGCTGAGTTATATCATTTAGTTGGATCTTGTAATTAGTAAAGATAGATAGTGGTTTCTCTTGAATTGTGTTCACTAGCATAAGATTTTTTGAAGATTTCATTTATTGCATGCTGGTTGTGAAGATTTCTGAGTGTGACTCTGAACTAAAAAGAGAATTGTAATTTCAATGGTATCATTCTCTAATGCATGAACTGTGATAGAGCCTGGAACTCTTGGAGAGAGTTGTTTCTACATGTTGACTGCATATTGCATTCAAGAAATATGTAGTTGTGCACATTGTTCTTTTGTTGTGCTGAGTTTGGCACTCTTGAGAGGAGTAAAAGATGGAAGAAAGAGTTATATCAAAGTTAAATAAAGATAAGTTTCTTCATCCCTTCATTCTGATCTTTTGATATATTTCTCTTATAGGTTGATTCATTTATGTTTTAATATTGCTCATAAATTATTATGTATTTATGCTATAACTTGAGATAGTAAACCTTGTATGATTCTAGCCTTGATATTTCTTTGGATAATTATAAACTATTAGTAATCTCTCTCTAAAATGATTTTAGGACAGTTCTAGGGGCAAGAAGGTGATGAGAGATTGCTTAGTGATGAAAAATTGAGGCATCTTGTGAGGAAGTCATGCCAACCAAAGAAATGATCAAGCGTGAAGTCACAACTTTTAGCCATAGGACTGAGTTAGTGGCTAGAGGGAGTTCACTTCCAGAAGACTTCTTTGCAATCTCTGAAGCAGGGATTAAGAGGGAGTTCTATGACTCACTAAGAAGAAGTGAAGGTTGTAGTGTTGCAAGGCCAAGTGTTAAATCCTTGAAAGACCTCTTCAGCTGTTGAGATCAAAATTGTACAAGACATTCATCTGAATTTGATATTGGTAGCTCTGCAAACCTATTCAGAATAGAGTGATGTACAATGAGGTTAGAAGGTTGATGCATGTACTTAAAGATTTAGAGGGAGCCTACTGAACCTAAAGATGGTTAAGGAGGTTACAACTAGTTCAGATCTGGTGGATCCTCTATATACACAGTTGATTGGATCATTGTTGTATCTAGTCAATACTAGACCAGATATTTGCCATGCAGTGAGTGCACTTAGTTCATTTGTGAACCAAGGCAAATACATCTAGTTGCAGCAAAGCATATTCTGAGACACTTGCATGGCACAGTTGGATATAGCTGAGATATTCTTCAGGTGTGGATTTGAAGTGTCACTGATCAGAAGTGCACCTCTAGATGTTGCTTCAATTTGGGATCTGTGATGATCTCTTGATGTAGCAAGAAGCAGTCTTCAGTGGCACTAAGTACCATAGAGGTCATGTACATTGCAACATGTGTGACAGTTTGAGAAGCAGTGTGGCTTCAGAAGCTCCTTGCAGGATTGGTTGGACAATCGTTGGAGCTAATTGTCATCCATTGTGTTAATTAAGCCATCTGGAGCCTTCTGTCAATACAGTGTTTCATGACATAACTAAACATGTTATTGAGGAAAGCATTTTAGTTGAGGTATATCAACACTGATGAGCAGACGACAGACATTCTCACCAAGCCTCTCTCTAGAATAAAGTTTGTAATTTTGAGATAAGCTTGGTATGGTGGAGAATACAACCTTAACTGAGAAGGAGTCTCAGTATCAGTGATCCTCTTTAATGAGTTCTTCTCTGTGAGAGAAGTTCGAGGTGAAATCCCTTGATTAATGAGTTCTTCTCTGTGAGAGAAGTTCAAGGTGAAATCCATTGATTAATGAGTTCTCTGTGAGAGAAGTTCGAGGTGAAATCCCTTGATTAATGAGTTCTTCTCTGTGAGAGAAGTTTGAGGTGAAATCCCTTGATTAATGAGTTCTTCTCTATAAGAGAAATTCGAGGTGAAATCCCTTGATTCCACCCTCTGGGAGAGCCATGGTGGATGTCATGTGTGTGACTCCATGAAAGCATCATGTGAGAGTCCGTGATGATTCCTCTTGTACTTGTGTTTTCACCCTCTAGGAGATCCATGGTGAAAGTCATATTGAGGTGACAACATCACGCAAGTGATGAACACTTGTACATACCATATAGGGTTGTAGCCATTATGGTTGATATCACGATGAGGTGATATCTGATATCATGATGAGGTGATATCGTTTCTTTTCCACATATGGTTGTAACCATTGTGGTTGGCATCACGATGAGGTGATGTGTCTTGTGCAACAGGAAGTATTCCTCCCTAGCTGAGAGGGAGTGTTGATGTTATTGCAGCTTCGGGCTTCATACTTCCTTATTTATTTGTGATTATTTAATGGCAACATATCTCTAAGATGGCCGACCTCCTTTGTAATTATTATTTATTATTTGTAATTATTTTTATGGTGGCCGACCTTGTCCTTGAAAAGGTGCGACCCCTCTAAGCAACATGTATATATAGAAGGTCACTTTCTCTCATTTGAGTATCAAGAAAAAGTTTGATCTCCTTCTCCATTAAGTGCGAGTTCTTCAAGAAGAGTAGTGCGAATTCATATAGGAGCAGATTGTGAGTCTATTCAAGTGCAGATTGAAGGGCAGATTATTAGTGTGTTACAACCATTGCTCATGTTGTTTATTGGCCTTGTGTGTGGCCTCATTGTAAAGATACTTGTTGCCATTGCTCATATATATAAGAGATATATTTGTTGCTAGGTTTTTCTCCCTCTAGAGGAGGGTTTTCCCAGGGTATTTGCTGTGTTATTGTCTGATTTTTGAATTAATTTTTTGTGCATTAAATCTGATCATAAAACTAACAGATTATTCATCTGAAAACAAGGTTCTACTAGATTCAATTGGTAGAGTTTAGGTTTCTCATAATTTGAGAAAAAAAAACATGTAAACATTTGTCGTAAAAAACTTTGAACTTTAATCTCATAGTATAGATTTTTGGTTTGGATTTTACCAAAATATTGACCCTGTGAACTTTGAAAATTTCTTGCAAAAGGACAATATCAAATATTGTTTAAATTTACCATAGTTACACTTCTCTTACTAATCAAAAAAAGTTTTCAGTTGGGAGATATTGAGTTTTCCATACAATGTTTTTATAAAGAACATATTTTAACATTTATTATGTGCTTTAAAACTTTACAAATAATTTATTACCTTCAATCGTACTTAAATTGCAAATAGTTTTCACATAAAAAAATCATTATCTTACTCCAATAATCTTTATTAACAATTCTAAAATCATTTATCATTATATATTTACAATTCTAATTATTATTGATTATTATTTATCATTTTATACTTCTAACTTAAATTCACATATTTTAGGAATATATTTTCATATTATACTTTTGACCTTAATGTTTTTATATATTTTTCAATGAACTAACAAAATATGAAATAAATTTTAACTTAATTTGACAACTTTTTAGAATGTATTTCCAATATAAAATAAAATTTTAATTGTAGTATACAATTTTCAGCTTCAATATAAAGATAATTTTATATACATAATCTAATTCAACTTATTCCAAATAAATATTCTATACGAAATAATCTTATTCAATCAAATTCAATTAAATAATCTATTTCTATATACATAACTCATTCTATTTGGTTTGGAAGTGAAGGTTAACGAGGATTTAATTGCTACTGTCACTGGGATGTCGACGGTTGGTCGTAAGTTCTTCAAGGATAAAAAGAGTAATGAGGAGGCAATGGCCCAGTTTTTTAAAGATGATGGGCGAAAGAAATTAGTTAAACTGGAGACCTGGGGCTATGAGAGAAAATCCCTTAAGAAAATTGGGGCGAGCGTTGCTGAGGTGCTTCTGTGTTATGTGACTCTAGAGGGGAGGTTTACGACTATTCTTGATCACCATTTTACTCTCCTCAACCATTTCCGACATGGTTTGTTCATTTTGTTTCCTTTCTTTCTGCTTTCGTCTTTAGAGGTCTTTGTTGTGCACTTTTCACACACACGCCCCACCGGAGGTGGGGACCCTCTTCTTTCTTTTGCATCTCTGCATTTTGGCTTGGTCAAATTTTCAAATTTTCTCTTCTTGGGAGGTTATTCTAGGATTAAGTCTAGTCTGGGTTTGATGAAGGCAATATTTTGAAGCTCTGGGGAAAATTTGCCTACCTTGGAATTTGAAAATGGGGATTTTGAAGTGAGTTTTCAATGTTATATGTAAATATTTTTTGCACCCATGGATAGAGGACAAAAAATTAGGCAGGGTTGCTTTTTGATTTTTTTGAAAATTCCTTCTAGAAAAAAAGTTGTGAGGTTTAGGGGATTTTGACCTTGCTTGGAATTCGGGTATTTCCTCCCTATGCAGAAATTTCCGCCAGCCTCTTGGATTTCCATAATTATTGCACTTCAGAGATTTTAGCATCCCGCATAATTCCTTCACCCTAGGAAATTTTTGAAATTTCCATTGCCTTGTCTTTTTTCTTGAAAATGCATGTAAAGGCGAAAGTTATGATGTCTTCGCTAATTTCCGTCCCTGATGGAAATCCCCAAATTTCCTCCTTGGTCTAATTTCTGTGAAGGGGTGGAAATCCTAAAATTTCCATTTTTGGAAATTGCCAAGCCCCCTCAAAATACCAAAATTTTCCAAAAACTGAATATTTTTCCAAAATGTTTTTTCTTCCAAAATGGAATTTTTTCCAAAATTTTTTCCCAATATGGAAATTTTTCCCGAAATGCATTTTTTTGAATCGAAAAATTTCAAAAATGATTTTTTTTATTGAAATTTTAAAATGATCATGAAAATGAAAATTCTTGAAATGGAAAAATTTTAAAAATGAAAATTTTCCAAAAATGGAAAGTTTCCAGAAAAAATGAAAGTTTATTTTTAAGGGCCAAAATTTTATTCGAAGTTTAATTGGATATTTTATGGATGAGATTTTTTATGAGCTACTAATGATGATATCTGTTTTTCAGGAATAAATAAACCAAAAGGGGGACTTGCATATGGATTCGTGCCAAGAGGGAAATTCTGGAAGAGTCTAACTCAAATATTAAAAGTGGGGCTTGCATAAGAATCCGTGCCCAAACTGTCTATAGTTGGAAGAAATTTCTGAAATACATGTGAAGCTGGTTTCATCATCCAATCATAATTCTCATTAATGTCACGCTGGTAGAATATTATTTTCTCATTGTTTCGTGATGTAATTGATTTTATGCAATTGGATGATGATGTATCTAGATGCCAAAACCCTAATGTAACTATTGGATGCTTCTAGATGTGCAATTGTAGCCATTGGATTGATTTAATCCAGGCCATTGGTTCAAATGTAATTTTCTATAAAAGGCCAGTACCTTCTCATTTGTAGGGGGTTAGACTAGGTTAGAAGAGCTGATTAGAAGATGTAAAAGCCATAATTGGCTAGGTTAGAAGTAGATTTCAGGTAGTAGCTGTAGGAGAGGAGAGGCTGGAAATTGTTATGTAATTCTGGAGAAGTTAATGCAATTGGGTCATTGTTTGGTGAACTTTGTGTTGATCTTCAATAGTTTATGGTTTCTTGCTCTTGATTCTCAGATGTTAAATGTTAGTTTTTAGTTCTTTCATGATAATGGTAAATGTTAATGATGTTGATCGATCTCCGGTCCATACTTTTAGCAATTTGCTAATTGTAGATTGCTGTGTAAAGTTAGTCTGGGCCTCATTTTGTGCTTAGTTCAACTGTGGATGCTTATTTACATTGTGCCAGTTATTGGACCGTATGTGAATGAATGTTCATAGTTTGAAAATCTTTAGTTTCCTTAGAAGATTGCACCGTTTCTGTGTAGTTGCAGGCTTGTCCTTGATAAAAAAAAGATTGGTTTTATTGAGGATCTGTCCATTTGCAACATTCATCATTGTTGTGATTGACCTTATGAGTTAGAATATAAATCTCTCTCTCAACCATATTGATCTTTCTTTGAATTTGGGTTAGTTTTAGGAATCAAGCATCACCATATTGTTACATCTGATGAAAATACACTTCCAACATTGTTCATTTGTAAGGCCCCTTGTAATCACCAACATTTTCACACATTATCTGAGCTATTTTATGCATTGTCAAGACTTTACATTAGAGACCTTGGGGTTATCTCTTGAGGCTTACTGATAGAGATTTACCATTCAAGAGAGACACGATTTCAATATTCTGTCTGAGTTGTTGCTGTGCAGAAAACACCATCAACAGTCTCTATATATGCCCATCTAAAGAATAAGAGGGCTCCCATCCTCCATGAAGGGCTTATTTTAATGATTATGGAGCATGTTAAGTTTCTTACCCTTGCTCTTGCCACCAAGGGAAAGGAGAAAAATTTAAGTGATGTGTCGTTTGGCTCCGAGTCCTCTTTGGAAGAAGAGGAGGAATGGAATGAAGAGGAGGAGGACTTATCTCCAGCGGTTGTGGCTACTTCTTCGAGGAAGAGGAAGGTGGGTTGTCCTAAGAGTAACAATGATGCTAAATGACTTGCCCTTTTTGAGAGTGAAAACATGGAAGTGGGTTTGGATGATTCCTCTCCCAGAACTGTGGAGGTGGCTGTTGGTAAGGATGCTGTTGGTGGTGGCCCTGAGGTGGGGACACAAGATATTGCTATGGGTTTGGTGGACAAGCCGCATAGGCTATCGAAGTGCATTGCTAACCTGAAGAACAAGGCCTCAAATGTCCCAACTAAGGACCCCAATGTGTCTAGTGAAGCCAAGGATTTTGGTGATAAGACGGTGGCCATTGAGGATTCCCCAATGCATGGTATGCCCAAGATGGAGCAGTACAAGGAGATAAGGGGTTTGAATGAAGAGGATGCGGAGGAGAAAAAAGCTGAACAAGAAACCTTGAAGATAAATCTTCTTTTTGAGGATTTATCTTACCTTGATTATGACACTACCTCCATGTATGATTTGCTGGATATGGCTAGGGCTGGGGCCACTAGTACCTTTAAGTTTACTAAGTGGACTCTGCAAAAGTTCAATAAGATTAATATTAAAATTAGAGGTTTGAAGGAGAATCTAAAGAATGTTCCCAAGGGTTCGGTTCCTAACATTCTTATTGACAGAATAGTGGACCTTGAAGGTTCCTATCATGACTTCAAATCTCTGTGTGAGGAAAAGTTGGCTACTCTAGAAGCCAAGGTTTTGGGTATGAATGCCAATATCAAAAAACTAATGTAAGCTTGTCATATCTCTGTGAAGAACAACACAGACTCCTTGGAAGTATTTTTTAGAAATATTAGTGAGCTCAAGGAGGATTAGGTTTACTTCTTTGAGCTTATGGAGAAAGAGCATGCAATTAAGGGCAAAGATTAAAAAGCTACTAAGGATGATGACAAAGGACCTGCTGATAGAGCTCGACTGATTGGAAGAGATCCTTTGATGCTGAGAAGGAGTTGCTGGATATGGTCAAAAGACATGGGAACCAACAAATTGAAGTGGCCAAGACCTTGAGTAGCTTGGACTAGTGCCTGGTCTTCTTCTTTGTTGCTTTCTGTTTCCTGTTGGGTGTAGGCTTCTTTTCGGTTGTTTTGCTGTTTTGTGGCTGCTGGGTATTGTTGGTAGTTAGTTGATATATCTTTGTTTAGCACCCATTTTGCTGTGTTTTTTGGCTGTTGGGTTGTTGCTGGTAGCTTCTTGAAAATATTTTCTAGCAACATTTTGTGTCTTTTGTTGTAAAGGGTTTCGAGTCCCTTCAAAACCTATTTTTCCCATATAATCAAAACATAACTCATTATATTTCACATAAATTAAGTTATTAAATTAAATTCAACTATGTTCAAATAAATGATCTTCAATACTGTAATACAATTTTAATAAAATAAAATAAAATATAATAGTACACAATATAATGATTATAATAAAATACAATATTGATATAATATAATATTATTAGTATAATATGAATAATAATATAATAATATAATGGTAATAATATAATAATAATATAATAGCACTATATTGTATAATAATTATAATATGTAATATATTATGAATAAATAGATCACTATAAAATAATATTACATAAAAGATTATACTAATTTTATTAAAATAATTTAGTAGAATTTAGTATCAATAATGTATGTAAGTATTGCTTTTCTTACTAAAATTTGAATTATATGAATATTTAATTATTCAATTCAAGTTTAAGTATAATAATGTGAGCATTGCTTTTCTTAAAATATTTACATTTTATTCTCTATTTAATAATATGAAAATTATTTATTTAACTTTTGAATATTAATTTCATTTTCTCTTCTTTTAAATAATGAAAAACATTGTGCTCAACAATATCCATCGGGCAATTCAATAACAAGTCCAACTGTAATCTAGATGATTATGTGGACTCAAATGTGCACATTGAAATACCAATAAAAAAATTAATCAAATCAATTTCAAAACATTCAAACAAGATTATCGAAGAGATCAAACAAGCAACCTACCTTACTATCACTGTTGAAGAAGAAGAAATACAACAAATGGAAGATACTGCACAAAAATTCTATAAAACATGTACCAAAGTTGCAAGATTTTGTTCATTTTTACGAGCAAGGTTCATCCAACCAAATTATTGAATATGTTTTACTATTTTTAAAGGATAACTAATGCATGTGAACTAGGCCCATGTATAATATTTTCATTTTTGTTAATAACTCATATGTACATAGTTTGAAAAACCAATGTAATTTCTTCAACATATATCTCTTAAGGTATCTTCTTTGTACATAAATTCTCATATACGCATATAATTGTATATTTTTTGTAAAAATATATTACATGAATTTATTATATATGCTTTATGTATACAAATTGTCATAATTGTATATACTAAAGATTTTTTTTAATGCATATTTAATTTTATGCATTCAATATAAACACAACTCTTTCTTCAAGCCTTACATTATTATTTCTTCCATTCTACATGTTTTGATTAGAGGTAAAAAATGGGTTTTGAAGGGGCTCATAACCCTTTACAAAAGAAAACAACACGAAGCATAAATTATCCCATCAACAATGAACCAAAAGCAAAACGTCAGCCAAAAAGGAGGACCCCAACTAGCAACACTACATGTTTTTCAAAATATTAGTTGCCTCCATGTCACTCGTCGCAGCCTTCTAAGCATTATCCAAAACATCAGGTAGTTCTTTATCAGAAGCCCCAATTTGAGCCTTAGTCTTGTTTCTAGTTCTAGCAGTAGGTCCATCGGTATTCACCTTAGTAATCAAAACATTACTGTTCTTCCCACCCTTGTCAACAGAAACCTCCTCCTCCATCAGCTTACCACTAGCACCAATCTCTTCAGCATGAATAGTTTCCTTACGCTTCTTGGCACTAGAAAAAGGAGAAGTAATACCAACATAATCAAAGTTAACAATAGACTTAGTCACCTCCCCACCCCTGACCATACTAGCACAAAATTTCTCCATTTGATCCTCGAGGGTGAGGATTCTACCTTCCATATTTTGTTTCATCTTAAGAGTTTCCTCCCTCACAATTCAAGGAATCAAACAATTCATCAATCTAGTTTTGGATAGAGGACTCTTCAACCTTACTCATCGCACCCTAACTTTGACATTAGTCTTATTAAATTTATGAAAAAACCATTTGAATGTAAACAACAGAACCCTCTCTAGTAGTTCCCAACACATAAGAGATATCTTCCCTATCAATATTAAAAACCCCCTTCCCGACAGCATCTTCCTCCTTAGAGGAACTAACCTTATTCTGAATGGCAGAGACTTCCTGACCTTTCCTAGTTGCAACTGGTGTTTTGATTTTGTAGATGGAATTCACAATCTCCTCAGCCACAACCTTTCTTTTCTTCAGCCTCTCTAGGTCTGTCGCCTAGGTATCCACAACATTCTGACCACCAACAACCCCAGTCTTACCTTTCTGCTCCAAGTCCAGGTTTACACTCAGGGAATCATCAGCATCCAAACCACCCATGATCGTGAGAGGAGAGACCCTCTCCAGTAATTGACTCGTAGTCCTTAGAACCCATTTTTTCTTACTTGCCTCCTCCAGCTCCTTCTGCTTGGTCATAGGGGGTGGCGAAGAAGCCTCACCATACAAATCATTCTTCTCCTTCACACCACTACTTGGAAAATCAACAACCACCTCATTACTACAAGTCTCATAACCCTTGTTAGCACACAACTCCCCTTATTTTGAATTTCCCACAATAGGAGATTGAGGACCCACCTCCAAAGAGGTAAGTGAGTCTGAGACAAAGTGCACATCCTCCTCAGAATATGACTCATTTTCCAAAATAATTTTCCTTTTCTTCCCTTTTTTACTAGCTGGCTCCTCTTCTAAGACAGTCTCATACTCCTCCATTGGCTTAGAATTTTTACCCTTTGGGGTAGCAATCAGCTTAGCCACCTCAAAATACTTAGCATATTCAAAAATTAAAAGGATTAACCCCACATGCAAAACAAGATTTTTGGGTTTTTTCTTATGGTCCTTAAGACTAGAATCTGGTGACACCAGGAGATAATAGGGAAAGGAAATCCTTTTCTTATGGCAAAAATGATTAAGCAAAATGAAGTGGTAAGCATTTACCGTGGAGAAGCATCCTTCTAGGGTGATAAAATGCATGAGTTCCTTAGCCACATCTCCCCACAACACCTTAAGAGAGCTCCTCTGGTAGCTCCCACTCCTCCCAGTCTTCAAGTCCTTAGCTTCGTCCCCCTTAAAGAAGATTTGCATAGTAGTTTGCAACTCCTTTTTGTCTCTAAAAAAATTCATACCTTCCATGGCCAAACTAGTGATATTTTCTATAAATTCTTCATTCACATCAAACTCCGTTCTGCCCAACTTCAACACCTTATTATTCCAAGCTTTTGCAAATAAAGTCATAGTCTGAGGATTATTGCCATGCAATCTCTCCAGGTATGGAGTTATCCCTCCTTTCTCCAACACCTGCCAAACCTCGTTCTTCTTCTTGGCAACTTCACAAGAGAAGGGATTCACGTGGTTCCTATCTCCACCCACATCAATAGAATTTGCAGAGTGTAAAGGCTTGAGAACTCTGAACGCAGTGAGAAGAAAACTTTGGAAGACGATGCAAGGAGTGCCCAAAATCCATGTGAAAATTGAATTAAGGTAGGGAAGAATTAAGATCATAGAGTTTCATTCCCTATGGATATCAGCGACCGTACCATTAGCTCGTTTCAAATTAGGCTTACCATCCTTCCACATAATCATCGGCCACGTGAAGATAGACATGCATGCTGCAAGCCATAATGAATCCTTAAGCAATTTAAATTTGGAAATCATGGTTAATAGTTGCTATTGCCTCTATAGGGAGGAGGTCATTCAAACCCCATTCCCTAACACCTCTAACTCCAATATTAGCAAATATATCCGCTAGACCATTACCTTATCTCAAAATATGAGAGATGTAATATTCATCAAAAGATTTAAGATTATCAATGGAGTCCCTAATCAAAGACTCAATAGTCCAAGAAGGGGTAGCACAATTTTTCAAATTATTGATGATATTCAGAGAGTCACCCTCCAACCAAACTTTCTTATAGCCTTTAACTTGTGCCATCTTAAGACCATGATAGGCTATAACTACTTCTGCATAGTGGTTTGTCTGGATTCCCAAAGGGAGTGCCACAACAGAGACGAGCCTACCATTAGAATTTTTGATCACTCCCCCACAACTTGTAGGTCCCAAATTCCCTTTAGTAGCTCCATCAAAGTTAACCTTCACCCAACCATCTGGAGGAGCTTTCCAAACAACATCTTCCCTAGAGGTTTTCCCTTTAGTCACCGGGAGGGAAATATCACAGCTTGGCAACTTCCACTTTTGTGCAATAGAGATATCATAGAGGTTGAGATTAATCTTTGACCCATTGTGAAAAGTAATCCTAGAAAGGAAAATTTCTTTAATAGCCACACATATTTTATATGCCACAAAGATAGCAGGGAGAGTAGAATTCCTAAAAATTACATATGTTACATACAAAAAAAATCACTATTCACATTCACAATAATAGTTATAATATAATAGGATAATTAATATAATAATACATTAGAATAAAAAATAAAAATTAAGTTATAATATAATCTAATTATAAGAAAAAAATATAAATTAAATATTCACACTAACCATTATAATTTTAATATAAATAAATATAAATATAAATATAAAATAATTTAAATGCAATATAATATTGTATTAAACTTACCTTTAAATAAATCATTTTTTATTCAAAATATGCTATAATTATATAATTAATATAATAATACATTTTAAATATTTTTAATAAGATAATGTAAATAATATAATATAAAATTATATTAGGAAAACTTAAGCTAATATAATATCATATTCTACAACTCAAATGGGTAGTAGAGTTGGCTTGGGTAGTGGGTTTGCTCCCCATTGGTCTCGGGTTCGACTCTACTCTCGAGTTTAAGAGGTGGGACTTCTTGCGGGTGGGAGATCTCACCCACAGGGGACTTGTCTCGCCCTAGCTCACCTCAGACACCCAAGGTATGGATTGGATAGTGGGGACACCCCTGTGGTATAAAAAAAACAAAAAAAAAATCATATTCTACAAAAACAATATACTATTAAATATAATACTACAATATAACATTGTATTAAACTTACCTTTAATTAATTTGAAATAAATTTTAAACGTTTTAAAATAATATAAGTAATATAATAATACAATAAATTAATCATTCTAAAAATAAAAATTAATATGTATAAGATAATATAAATTAATTATATTATATTAAAAAAAATCTTACATTATTAATGTATGTTATTGATGTATTAATATAATAATACATTACAACAAACATGCTTTTTAAAAAAAATACTAAAACTAATATAAATATAATTATAAAATAATTTAATTATAATATAATATTAGAAAAACAACTTACTATGAAATATACTACTACAATATAACATTATACTATATTTACCTTTATTTAATTAAATTTTCAATGTAACTATACTATAATAGTATAATTAATATAATAATACATCACTTAAAAAAATGCTATGTATAAGATAATATAAGTATCTAATTTAATAGTTTATTTTATCTCATACTTATTTTCTTAACTAATATGGTTATTTTTACTAATTAATTTTTTCAAATTGCTTTTCATTTCTAGATATGGCACGACAAAAAAAAACACTTCGAATCTAAAGAACAAAGGAAACAATATCAAAGAGAATACAAGAAAGAATATAGAAAACAACAAAGGTGGAAAATGACTGAAGTAGAAAGAGATGAACAAAGAAAAAAAAGGAATGAAGTAGATAGAAGAAGATATGCTAGAAAAAAATTACAACTTACTATACAACAATTACAAACAAAACACAGGGGAAGGAAATATACACATGAATATATTTCAACAAAAAATGATTTCAACTATGCTTCACATTCAATTTTTCCAACCACAACAAATCCAAATGGATTGTTTGCAACTAATTTCAAACAAATGAAAATGATATTTCATAATTGTTTAGATGCGTACAAGTCCCTATGATCAATTTGTTATACTTGTGAAGAATTTTATGTTAAAATCAAAATTTCTCACACTCCACAGGGTCCTATTTGCAATAGATACAAACAAGATAAAGGTGTGAACAAATTTTCAGCTACAAATAATATGAATCCAAGAGTGCAACTAGAAGAACGATCAAAACTCACGCAAGTAGAAGAAATATTAATCACTCATGTAAGCCCTATACTACAAGTTACACATGAGAGAGGTGGTCAGTATAAATATAGAAGACACTCTATAAGCTTTCCACAACATATTGAACATATATAAAAAAAATTACCCCATTGTATTAAATATTTACCAATTATTATAGTTCGAAGGAAAGATCAACGTGGCACAAACTATCACTTCACAGTGAATAGAGATCGTGTTTATAAAGCACTCCATTACAAAATCATCCATAGCAAGTTCTACTCTGATGTCATAATCAATACAAATGCTCAAGTAAGAATTTATTTACAATTTGTGATCAAAATATTTTTGAACAACTGAGAATTGTGCATATGGAATTACAATAAAACACAAATGAATTTATTTTCCTTGGACCAGTGATGGATACTTATGAAGGTAATATCATTGATCACACTACATCAATGGATTCTCAAACACTTAATGCACAAACAAAAATGGAGATGCTCCATGCATGGGTTAACAACCCAAATACAGATCCAACAACATTAATTGATTGACCAACAATAGGTGGATCTAGAATTAATGAATATGTAACATCAAGATTACTTGATATGAAATTTCCAACCTTATTTCTAGATGGTAGATGTGATTGGTTAGAACCACAAATCAGGAAAATACATCTCCATGAATATGTAAAGCATCTATTATGTTTTAAACACACTTTCTTTGTGAAACATCCATGGTTTCAATATTATATGACAAATATGATAATGAGATGTCGGGCACAAACATCCATTACAATTTTTGTGAAGAGGAATATCCATGACATGCCAATCACTATACAAGAGCTACAGGAACATATGAAAATATGCCAGAATCATATCTTGCAAATCGATTGATGTGATATGGAACTTCTTTAAGAGGTACAAGATTCTATTGGACAAAATGTCATGTAAAATTGATAGACATGCTACATCAAATTGGTACACCTACAATATTATTTACATTTAGTGCAATTGACTTGTATTGGCCATATTTACATGCACTAATTCTAGGTACATCACCAACAAATCCACAAGAAGCACAACTTTGTTGAAAAAAAAATACATCAAATACCCTCATATAGTTGCACAATACATGCACTTACACCACTCTAATTTCAAAAAATAAATCCTTCAAAAATAGATATATGTTAGACTATTGGTGAAAATATGAGTGGCAACATAGAGGATCAACACATGTACATGGATTTTTATGGATACATGAAGCACCAAACACATGGATAATATTAATTGGTCCAATAATGAACAACAAAATGTAGTTGAAAGATACTTCAACTTTATTGTTCACGCATGGAATCCTAAACATACTAACCTTGAACAAAATTTATGGGTATAATATCGACATTCAAATAAATGTACACATTTAAATACGTCTCTTATTTCCTTATAATACAACTAATTTAATGATTGTACTTTCTATTGTAGGAATTTCAAAATAATGTTTTACATCCATGTCTTAAAAATACAACACAACTTGCAAAAATAGATGTCAAAAAAGACTATGATGAGATAACAAACACTGTAGGGTGATCCCACAAAGCTGGTTTACAATTTATGGGAGATTCTGATTTTTGCTGAAATCACATATTTTTAGAAAATATAATGATTTAAGCCTTAAAAAGGTCCATTTAAAGCATTCCAATTGAAGAGGGTTTGATCAAACTACCTTAGATCAAACCCCCTTGGATAGAACCCCACTAGTTTTAAACCATACCTATAACAGACTCTCCTTTACACCTATCAAAATGCTAATAAAAAACCACTTTTGATTTACCCTTTGGGGGATTAAACAAATTCATTTAAAATTCATTTTTTGTAAGTATGTAGTCCTTATTTTAAGCTTCCCAAAAAATATAATTTTAAATGAATATAATTTTATTATTATATTTATTTTTTATTTCTTGTGAATGTAGGTTTTTCACCAAAAATCAATCTCTTTGTTCTACACATGTGGAAAAATAGAAGATTAATATAAAAAAGAAAAGAAAAATATGAGTGCACCAGATATTGAAGTCCTTGATCCAACAATTTTTTTTTGAATTTTGATACATACAAAAAAAGTTGTGTTATACAGTTCGCTTATGTTTGAATTGTAATTGGTTTGACTTTGAAACTTGATTAAGGAAAAAAATTCAATAAAACACTATGAAACCAACTGGAAGCACTAGATATCATAGTTACAAATCTAAATTTGAAAAATTTAGAATTTTATCCTTCATGGAAAAAAAGTTATGCATTATATGGTGAGCGTCACTCCTTAAAAATGTTGTTTACTAAAAAAACTAGTTTTCAAAGGAGATGGAAAAAGAAGTGCAATCTGATTCCAATAATTTTGAAAAAAATATATTTAGAATCTACAGACAAAACGTCACAAATCACTAGTTTGCATCATCTTCAAATTGCTCACGGTTTAGCCACTATAGGTGCTCGAAAGTGAAGATTTAGTTAGGAAAAAATATTTTAGTGTCCAGTTTGGCCAAAAATTGTAAACAAGTATTGTGGGATCACCCTGTACAGAAAGACATACAATTTGTAGAAAAGGTGCATTTCTACGAAAAAAAGATGGGAAAATGGTTTACAGGTAAGCCTTACTACAAAATTTATATATAATGTTTCAAAAAAGATATTTTCCCAATTCATTAAATACACTAAATTATATGCTAATAATATGCCTTGTAGGTATAATGCTCCATGACCACTAAATTTACAAGGATCAAAATTATATGAAAATTTAGAATCCGGTGAAAAAATTGAGCCTGCTAGAAATGATGTCCGACTTAACTCACACAACCACTACATATTGCAACTATGGAGAGAAAATATAGATTGGAAACCTATTCTATCAAAACATGTAAAATAAATTGCAAAACATGCAGCAAAAGAAAAGAGAAGCTCAAAAACATACCAAAAAATGTTAATACGTCTTGCAAACATGGAAAATCTAGATGACCTTGTTGAAAAAGCTTATATGAAGCTTCTAATTGAAACGATAATAGAAAGGGATATTGGAGCTCAAGAAACATTCCATATGTTATTAGAAATTTTGTTAGTGGAAAGCAACAATTTTTTTATCAATCTAAATGTATCAAGTGAGGTTTTCAAACATGTGGTGTTGCATTATGAAAATAAAAATGAAGAACAAACAATATCTTACATTGATGCATACAAAAATAGGTCTTTGCACATGGAAAATGTCTCACTAATTAATTCAACAAAATCATGGATATATAATGCTAAGCAAAAAATGATAACAAATGGAATGCATGAAAAACACCAGCTATTGTACGAGTATTTCCAAAATTTATATCTATTCCTCCTCGTGAATAAAATAAATCGTTCAATATTGCTTCTTTGAATTGTTGCTATACAAACCATTCCATGACATTCACAGAGATGTTGGACATAACAATGATTCAATACTATCAAATTAGGAAAAGCTCAACTATAATCAATGGCATGTCAAACGAAGAATAGTTACAGAAACTATTGAAGACAATAATGATTCTCAAACTAAAAAAACTGTCCAAGACACTACTATAGAGCAGGAATGGGAAATTATATCTAAACTTCATCATGGTGAAATTATGCAGATTTTAGAGATAGATATGTTGGGAAGGAGAGATTTAGACAAACAAACAGATTGGTCTATTGACTTCAAAAGTAAAAAAATACACAAATGAAGCTATCAATTTCATTATGATCATGAAAAGTAATGGTTGTCTAACTCATGATGATATACCACAATCTATTAACTATAGAAACCTCAACAATAAAGAAGAAGTGGTTAACATTATCCTTTCACACTACCATGTAAATCAAAATAAATCTCCAGTGTATATGATAATTCAAGGTATGATAGGAGCAGGAAATTCATATGTGATAGGTGCAATAAAAGAAGCACTTCATAATGCTTCAATGCCAAATCAATCTCCCCTACTTCTACATGCACCAACTGGGGTTGCGGCTTTCAATATAGCAACATAAACTATTCATTCAAAGTTGAAATGATGCAGGGGCATCATCTTTCCTTTGCATCGCCAATTTTGGTGTGAATGTTTTGAAAGTTTTGTTTGCCTTAATCTTGGTTTTCTTTTGAGTTTTTCATCTTTTGTCAGTTTGTTCCTTGTCTCTTGTTGAAAAATGGCAGCATAGGAGACACAACTAACCACTTCCTTGATATTCTTTGAGATCTCTGTGTTATGAATAGAAAAAAATTAGTTATAGGGGATCACTCTATTTGCTTGTGTGACTGGTTTCCAAGATGAAGGACGATTAGGGGAAAGAAAGTATCAAATGAAGAAACTACTCTTCTCTTGGATGTAGTGATGAATAGTTAGAAGAGACAGTAACTGTGCAGAAAAAAAAAAAGTCAAAGATCATTGGGAAGTTCGGCTTGAGTAGGAAGGACATGCCACCTTGTGGGAGTGTTGGGAAAATAAATGTTTTGCTGCCATAAATGGTTCTAGAAGAGCATCCAATTTTCATTGTTTTGGTGAAAAGAGTTGATTTTTCCAAGGTGTGAGTGAGAGGGATGAGTGTTGGAGAAAACCCAATTTGATTGGAGGAATTGGGATAAACAGGAAAAGGAAATCGATTCTTTGAGAATCAACTCCATTGTGTTCCATTTTGACTTTTCTTCAATACACAAAAAATGCTCAAGTGTTCTTGAGTTGCACGAAGGAGTTCAAATACTTGTGGCAATGAAATTGAATAGCAAGGGGAATGTGGTCCTTGTTTATTGTTCCCATCACCTGGCAAGGGATGATTGCACTTGTAAAACCTGTTCTTTGAATATTTGAATAAGAAAAGTACTTGTGTAGATTGTTGTCACTTGTGGCAAATAGAAGTTGAATTAGAACTTATGATGTGGCCGCTTCATTCCTTTTCTTTAGTATAAGTTTGAACTCAATCTATCTCTATTTCCCGTTGTGTGGTTATGAGTAGTTTCTTTTTGGCTTTGATTAAGATATGCATTGATATGTCTAAGTTTGTAGTGGGTGTTGAGCCCTTGTTTATGGATCGATCATATGTTGACACTTTAACTTGAAGACAAAGCATTGGTGATTTTAAGTGTGATTGGTTTGAAATTGAGTAAGTTTTCCATCAATTTGGTATCAGAGCCTGAAGATTTGGGGTTGTTGAGGAGTGGGAAAAATACCATCGAGAGTGATGAGAGGTAGAGGAGGTCAATGAAGAGGAAAAGGAGGACATGATGATGGAGTCCTTGAATTGTTGCAAAAATTGACTACACAAATGGGTGCGATGGAGAGGGCATATTTAAGAGGAACACTAGTGGATGAAGCCAATGATGTTGAAGAGGAAGATTGACCACAAGCAGATGATGATGAAGATCAAGGAGAACTCGAGGGAGTGGAAGAAAAATTGATCAAAGCTATAATGAATGTGGGAGCCAAGCCAAGAATCGAGGTTCCAATGTATTCGAGAAGTCTAAACGGAGAAGAATTTATAGATTGGATTAATGACCTGGATAAGCATTTTGAGTATGAAGGAGTTGCAGAGGAAAGAAAAGTGAAATTTTCCTACACAAGGCTTAAGGGCCACATTGCTATGTGGTGGGACTATGTCCAATCAGAGAGATGAAGGAAGAACAAAGAAAAGATCATCTTATGGGATCAAATGGTTGCTAAGTTGAAGATGAAGTTTCTTCTGGAAAATTATCAAACTATTCTTTGTAGAAGATTGCATAATCTAAAGCAAAAAGATATGTTGATCAAGGAATACACATAAGAGTTCTACAAGTTGGTGATTTGGTCAAGCCATAGTGAAGAGGATTTGGAAAATGTGGCAATCTATATGGGTTGAGATATAGTTTGCAGGATGAGTTGAGTTTAGTGTCACTAAGAAATTTGGAGGAAGCCTACCAGTTTTCCATTAAGGTAGAGGAGAAACTGATGAGGAGGCAAAATTAGTAAGGCTGAGGTAGAGTACAAGGCTACATGGAAAAAGGAAAACAACACCGTCAAGATGGAGAGGCAAGTAGCTCCAGAGGGAAAGTTAAGTTAGAAAAATGAGGTTACTAGGATAAAGGAGAAAGATTTGTTAGAAGTGATGGTTATCAAGGAAGAGGAAGGGGATTTGTTGGTAAATGTTTCAAGTGCAATCAATATGTGGGTCACAAGAGTTGGGAGTTTCCAGAATCTTCCCATGGAGGTTACACAAGGATTGAAAGGAGAAATCAGGTTGTGCAATCGAATCAGGAGAGTGCAGGATCAATTTCTCCATGAAAGGAAGAAACTGAGTCTAGAGAATCTCTTTTGTTCAAAAGAGTGTTGCTTAAAATACCAAAGGAGAGTCATCAACTGGTACAAAGGAAGGATCTATTCAAAACAAAGTGCAAAGATGAAGGTAAGTGCTGCAAATTAATTATTGATAGTGGTATTATGGATACTTTAGTGGTTGTAGAAATGGTGGAAAAGTTAAGACTTAAGAGAACTACACATCCTACACCAAATAAGGTTTCTTGGTTGCAAAAAGGTCATTAATTGTTGGTAGATGAATAAGCTTTAGTTGAATTTCAAATAGGAAGTTATAAGGATAGTGTTGTGTGTGATATCATGTTGATGGATGTGTGTCACGTGCTACTTGGTAGAACTTGGTAGTTTGACCAAAATTCCATACATGATGGAAGAAGTAATACATACACTTTTGAGAAAGACAGACTCAAACATACCTTGTTTCCTTTGCAAGAATCAAAAGAGGACAACCATAGTAGCAGTAGTAAGGTTATGATGATAAGAAGAAAAGAGTCGATAAATGAGAGGGAGTCAAAGGAAGTTGCACCAGTAACTAAGGAGGTGAACCTTCATTTTCCTCAAGGTTGCATGAGTGTTGACATAGGTGACTGTGAAGTTGGGGAGACTATTGGTATTATGATGGATATAGGGATATAGGAGAGTTCAAACCAGCAGTACCAAGATGAATACATTGGTACGAATATGTGTGAGCAGAGTGTGGAGACAATGAAAGAGAATGGAAAAGCTAACTTGGTTCTCCAAATTGAGGTAGTTGAGCAAGAATGACTTGTACTAACATGAGGCATAATGAATAGTGCATACACCAATGGTGAGGTAACATCTCAGTTTTCAAACCCCTTGAATATAGTTGAAGATGGTTTTATTGAAGATGCAATGATTTCTATGGAAAGGAAAATGCAATACGAGTGGAAAGGATGCAACAATAAGAGACTATTTGGAAAGTGGGAAAAATATGTTGACGATGACAAGATGGGGTGTAGAAACAATAATTTGAAATGGGGAATAATTAGTCAAGAGAAGTTCATTCTTTTGAAAGTTTGGAATCAAATGAAGCTACTTAGTGAAAAGTGAATGAAAGTGGACTTTGGGAGGATAAGTTCGATGAATAAAGGCACTACTCTGACAAAATGTTGGAAGAAGAGGCATAAATGATGGTTGTGGGTTGTTTATAAGCATTTGGGGATATGATGCAAGTGTTGAGATCTTGGAAGGGTAGTTCTACTACCTAACTCCCCTTTGTGAGCTACGCTCACAAACAACTCCCCCAAGGAGCCTGATGCAAGGGCATAATCTTTCCTTTGCATCACCAATTTTGGTGTGAATGTTTTGAAAGTTTTGTTTTCCTTAATCTTGTTTTTCTTTTGAGTTTTTTGTCTTTTTTAAGTTTGTTTCTTGTCTCTTATTGACAAATGGAAGCATAGGAGGCATAGTAAACCACTTCCTTGATTTGCTTCAAGCTCTCTTTGTTGTGAATAGAAAAAATTCAGTTACAGGGGATCAATTTATTTGCTTGTGTGAGTGGTTTCCAAGATGAAGAACGGTTAGGGAAAAAAAAGTCTCGAATGAAGAAACTACTCTTCTCTTGGAATCAACGATGGATAGTCAGAAGGGATGGTAACTATGTAAAAAATGAAATAATTCAAAGATCGTTGGGAAGTTCGGCTTGAGAAGGAAGGAGATGCCACCTTGTGGGAGTGTTGGGAAAAGAAATGTTTTGCTGCTAGAAATGGTTATGGAAGAGCATCCAATTTTCCTTGTTTTGGTGAAAAGAGTCTATTTTTCCAAGGTTTGAGTGAGAGGGACAAGTGTTGGAGAAAAACCAATCTAATTGGAGGAATTAGGCTAAACAGGAAAAGGAAATTGATTCTTTGAGAATTGACTCCATTGAGTTCCATATTGACTTTACTTCGATACACAAAAAATGATCAAGTGCTTCTGAGTTACATGATGGAGTTCAACTACTTGTGGCTGTGGCGTTGAATAGCAAGGAGAATGTGGTCGTTATTTATTGTTCCCATCACCTGGCAAGGGATGATTGCACTTTTAAAACTTGTTCTTTGAATATTTGAATAAGAAAAGTACTTGTGTAGATTGATATCACCTGTGGAAAATAGAAGTTGAATTATAACTTATGATGTGGCCGCTTGATTCCTCTATTTTGGTATAATTTTGAACTCAATCTATCTCTATTTCCCTTTGCATTGTTGTGAGTAGTTTCTTTTTGGATTTGATTAAGATATGTGCTGATATGTCAAAGTTTGTAGTGGGTGCTGAGCCCTTGTTTATGGATCAAGCATATGTCGACACTTTAACCTAAAGACAAAGCATTGGTGATTTTGAGTGCGATTGGTTTGAAATTGAATAAGTTTTCCATCATGAAAATTGTAATAAGATACTTCAAAGAACTTGAAGGGATGATGTTATCAAATTTTCAACAAGAATTAACACAACTAGATACATATTGATTGATGAAATGAGTTTCATAGGTGAAAAACTGATTGAAAACATAGATTCTTGACTCCGTCAAGCTTTTCCTCAAAATTAACATCAAGAATTTGTAGGTATGTCTCTCATTCAAAATTTAAGCATTGAATATTATTTATTTTAACTAACTTGAATTTAAATGTACTACAATTTCTTATTTATCATAAATACTTTACAACATAATATTTATAAATTACTTTCAAGAATATCAATGATCTTAGTTGGAGACTAGCACCTATTAATGACAAACCACCATATACCAACAAAAGATGAGCTATAATACTATGTAAATAATTCAAAAATGTCATTACTTTAGATCACATTTTTCAGAAAAGTTGGGTTAAACAACGATCAACAAATATTTCAGAAATTTCTAACAAATATTAAAGATGCAAATCCCACTATTGATGATTGGATACTTCTAATGACAAGATCTAATGCAAGAATTGATGCAACAACCAACGAAGAATTTAAAAACAATGTTCAGTTGTTTTCAACAAATGATAATGTTCACATTCACAATAGGAAAAAATTAAATTCACTAAGAAATCCAATTGCACATAGCATCCCAAAAAAATTTAAAACTATTAATGCAACATAAAAAGGTGTAGATGATGAAATTGATATTAAATTATTATTGAGTAAAAATGCAAGGGATATGTTAACATCAAACCTATGGATAGAAGCATGTCTTGTAAATGGAGCTCTTGGATTTGTTCAACATATTATATATAAACTAGGAACAAGACCACCTCAACCACCAACATATCTATTGGTTCAATTTGATAGTTACTTAGGAATTCCATTCGAGAATCAACATCCATTTACTATAAATTGATCACACCAATTCAAAGGGAAAGCTCAATACAAATATCGTTAATTTTAGCTTGGGCATTAACAATACACAAATCACAAGGTTTAAATCTTCAAAAAGAAAATATTGATATAGGACCAACTAAAAGAATGAGATTAATATTTGTGGGGATTTCTCGTGTTAAGTGTATACAAGGTCTACACAATATGCCTCTATTCACATTTGATAGATATAAAAAAAATGGAGATAGGAAAGCCGGAGAAAAAAGACTCAAAGCCTTAGAAATAAACTGATGTAAAAAATATACATGAATTCAATACAATTACCATTTATATAAATAAAACACATTCTTCATTTCACTATTATTAATTTCTATTTTTATAAATTACACAACAAACTACACATATAAAATATTATACATTACTATTATTATTATCTTTTATTATTGTTTTCCATTGCAAATAAGCTAATTGATTCATTTTTCAAAATATTTTCAAGCCACAAAAAAAATCACCTCATAATATATTTTAATATAATAATATTAAAATAATATATATTTACTCACATCAAATACAACAATGTCAAATAATCATTATTATAAATAACCTTTGTATAAATGAAATACATACAATTACAATGAAGGAAGAGTTGAAGGAGTGTTATCAAAACTTTGAATCTACAAGTCTCATTTTCTAAAACAAACAACTCTGTAAAAGATTATGTAGGTCCCTATCACTAATGCATAGAGAACCTCAAAAGAAAAATGGATCTTTCCCAAATGAATCACCAGTTCTTACATTCACATAAAAACGTTTCATCCCTAATTGCAAAGACTAATATATTGAGCTCAAATAAAATTATATATCCCATTCCTATGCATACATTACATATTTCTTTCCCTTTCAAGTAAGAAGTAGTTTTCTCTTTTCACCAGTGCAAGAAAATTCATTTTCAGCATACAAATCATATGGACATCAATATGCAGTTTGAAAAAGAATCCCTTTTTAAAGATAAACCGAATACATAGTTAGATATTGTTACATCATTTCATATACGCTGACAAAATAGTCTTTACATTTTCCACATTAAATCACAGTATTAGGAAAAAATTGCCTATTGTTACTACAACAAGTGGTTGTATAAAACTTTAATTTTTTGATTGTAACCACACAGTTCTATTACATTGTTCTTCCATTATTTATTTTTTCTTTCCTTGCTAACTACAAGTTAGCTTTATGTAGAAGAGAACTTGCACATGGATGATAAACAACAATGGTGGAAACTTCACAACCTGCAAATAAACACATAATATAGCTTCCTTTCATGGCCAATAGGGTATTCTCACCACCCAACTGTAGGTTTGCTCACAAACCACCCCAAATCTAGGAGGTAACCAAGTATATGGGTACACACAAAGTATAAACAATCCATTTCAAAACAACAACACACAACAAAATACTCCCATCCAAGATTGCACAATTACAAAAGAATTCTATAAGAATCCAAAAATGGGGATAGAGGTGGACTACACTACCACATGGGGAAACTAGTGCACAAGAATCATAACCAAAATATCATTTTTATTTTATTTCTTCTCAACAACCCAATTCTCCAATACTTCACATACTTGACACATCTTCCATACTATCCAACTCCATACACCCATACCACCATACTAACATGGGTACTCATACCCTTTTTTCATCTCTCCTTCTCAAAGGAAGAAATCAGTTTCCCCATGGAGGTTCCTACTACTTCCTATCCCCTACAAATGATTATCTTCTGATATTGGGTGAGCCTATCCTCATACAACCCCAACCCAACACACACACATATGCAAGAACACATAAAACACACAAAGAAATAAACATAAGTAGTCTTTTCACATTATCATACAAAAGAGAAAACTCAAACACATAAGTGGAAAGACACTTATCTCAAATACAAGCTCAAATGAAGAAAAAAATGAAAATCAGCTCCAATTCCTCTTCCTCCAAGCCAACTCCCAAAAAAACCAAAAAAAAAGAACCCTGTCTTTCGTTTTCCAAAGTATTGAGATAGGAGCCAAGGTTTGAAATCCCTTGGAGGAGAGAGTGACACATGTCACTTTCTCATTCACTCATATGGACACACCTCCCCACAAGTTCTCACACATGTGTGAGAGCTCACGGGAGAAGTAAAGAGCCAAAAAATGTTACCCACTCAACAAGAACTCTTATATCTCATAAATGAGATTTTGAAGCAAACACTCCAACCCTTTCACCAAATCTGTCAATTTTCTTAATGGGTAATTAAGAAGGGTCACAACTTGCAATATTTCAAAGATTTGGGCTTGATTTGACCCCTAACCCATAGGCAATCATCCAAGGGGTTAAATAAGGTTCAATTAACCCAGTTTAAAGACTTATTTAACCATTTAAACTCACAAAAAAATTCAAAATAATAACAGTAAGTCAAAATATCCCAAAAATCCCATCAAGAGTCTAATTGACTTTTAAAACATAAATCACATGATTAAACATTAAATCTTTTAATTACAAAATAAAATACAACACAATAAGACTATGATCCCTCCAAATGGACCATAGCCAATTTTACATGGCTATCACAAAAGGGTACCTTGGTGTAAGAGAGGGGGACCAACCATATTCAAGGCCCCAGGTCATGGAGGGCCAAGAGTGGAAGGATGCCCTAACTTACCTCAGCTTAACAGGGTGTTAGGAAATGTGGGACGAGAATGATGAGGACTATAAAGTCCTTTAATCACTCTACAAACCCAAAATACAGAATGGGGCTAGGCGATCTAATTTTTTTGTTCAACACTATGCCTCAAGAAGCTCTTTGCCTGAGGATGAAAGCGTGGTCCCGGGATGATAGTGCAACATGCTGGCATCTCTCAAGTGCGCTAGCGTTCGTATGAAAAAACAAGTAAAGAGACAAGGTTGAACTCTAGAAAACTGACTAACAACCCAACTATCTACTACTAAAGGGCCAAAACAACGCTATGAAGTAGAAAAGATATGCTCTAATATGATAAAGTAAAAATAAAAGAGTTAGGGTGGCAAGAATGATCTCACAAAGGAATTCATTCGCCAGCTAGCTCCTAGAAGCACATCCACCTACACACAAAGAAGATGAAATTTTTTGGGTGGCTATATAGGGGCCTGCCTCAGTCAAACCCTTGTTTAGGTGTTTTTACCTCCACAGATAGCCAAGAAAGTGAGTATGATAAAGAAAGTAATGTAATAGAGAACACTAAAACACTACCAAACAATAAATGTGCTTACTCAACCAAGTAATAGAGGAGAGGAGTGGGAAGCTTACCACCTCCACCAAGAGAACTCAAGGATAATGGAGGAGAGAATGAGAGTACTTGAGCCTCTCCTGCAATGGTGTTGTCCCAAACTTTCTCTACTGAAGTGATGGAGTGAAGTAGTTGCTGCTATGGAGTGCAAAAGTGCTGCTAGAATGATGGAATGGAGACTAGAATGGTTGGACTTGTGACTGAGATTGCTTGAAGGGATGCAAAAGAAGTTGTGAAGAAGTTGGAATGCATGTAGAAGGAGGGAATTTAAAGGAGAGATGAAGAAAATGACCATATTCAGGTTAGTTGGCCGAAGTGGGCGTTACAAGTCGACTGCCAATGAGCAGTGTAACACCTTTGTAGGTTCCAACCACAAGAATCTGCCAGGGACGTAAGTGCGCCGCACAAACGTCTGCGCACCATGCGGGCATCCTTGATTATAATTCCTCCACTGACGCTCAAAACATGAACCAAGTGGAACGAAGGCAGTGGGCTTATGTGTAATTTAGCCTCTGAACTTGGTTTTCTAAAGTGGAGAAGGGAAAATGGGAATTTGCATAAGGGGTGCAAATTCACTCCTATACATTTCCCCCCACTTTAGTGAGCATGAATACTGATGAGTGCTTTGGTAAAGTAGATCGAAGAATAGTAGGGTTAGAAATGTATACTTGAATTATCGAGGAAGCATACCATGATCTGATGAACTTGAAGGTGTAGGGAAAGTGAAGGAATTCATAGCTTCTTAGAACTATGAAGCTGAAGAAAGAAAGCATCTTACAAGCCCATGGACCTGCAAGGAGGCAACCCCCAAGACCTCTCACATGAAGGAAGCCCCATGAAGTAAGTGCCTTACAGGCCTGCATACCTGCAAGGAAGGTGTTCCCCAAGAACTCTCACATGGAGGATACCTAGGAAGCGTCCCCCAAGATCTCTCACATGGAGGAAGCTAGGAAATCACCCTACAAACTTGTAGACCTATAGGGAAGGTGTCCTTCAAGATCTCTCACATAAAGGAAACCTAAGAAAGCACTCTATAGACCCACAAACCCATAGGGAAGGTAACCCCCAAGATATCTCGCATGGAGGAAACCCAAGAAAGTGCCCTACAGGCTCTTAGACCTATAGGGGATCCACCCCCAAGATCTCTCGCATGGAGGAAGCTCAAAGGAAGTGCCCTACAGGCTCTTAGACCTATAGGGAGGTATCCCCCAAGATCTCTTGCATGGAGGAAACCTAGTAAAGTGGACTCCACAGAGTTAGGAAGCGACCACGTAGGCAAGTAAGTGGACAGTCATGTAGACCATCGTCAATTTGGGAGACTTTCAAAGGGGTCCCTTGGGAACCCGTTGTGAAGAAGGGGTCCACTCAAGGGATGCACAGTTCGAAAGTAGATATTTTCTTTCTCAAATTGATCCATCATCAAACGATCCTTTTGAAATATGTTCACTTCATCCATGTATTCTAAAGGAAGAATATGTCCCCAGGTGAGGGGAAGGTCAAAGTTGTTCCCGCTTCGGAGGAAGGTTTTCGAGTCCTTTCTTTACGAACCCATGATGAAAGAAATATGTTCCGTTAGAGCTCTAAGTTGAGAATGCGATTCTGAAGAAAGGTTTGCGAAGATTTTCGAGAAAAGATTCATTTGCAATGAATGCATTTTCTGAAAATTAGAATGTTGTAGAAAGGCGTTGTCACACATGAGATGGACAACTCAAGAAAAGAAGAGAGAAACATAGAGAGAAAGAAAAAGATGAAAACACAAACAAAGGGAACAAGGGTAGCTGATATTTCAGGGTCAGAACTGCTCATAAATATAAATATATATGTATAGTAGTAGTATATAAATGAACTGTCATCAACCCCCTACTATATTAGACCATGTAAAGAATGCATGATAAGACAAAGTAAAAATAAAAAATTGGGTCAACATGGAAGAGAAGCCTAAATTCCCCCAACGCTTTGCATCATCCTTAATTTATTGAAAATCAAGCACAAACATGGAAAAATGATGATAAAAATAGAAGAAGGTTTATGACACAAAAACCAAACCTATATCCAAGAACTAACAGGGGTGACGAGGGTCATCCAAGCACACATAGCACGATCATGGGTGAAAAAATCACAACACACACACAAAAGATCAAGAAGGGGCCTCCTCCTAACATTGATTGACCAAGAGGTCATCTGCTTCCTACTCTAGATCATCATGGGGGAAAGGAGGACAAGCTTGCAGTGGTGGGCTATTAAGAGGAGGAGCATCTGACCCTCCTTTAACAAGGGCTAAGGAAGAGGGCCCCACAAGGTCTTCTTCATCGAGCTGTTGTGGAGCTAGGGTCAGCAATTTCACGAAGATCATTGAAAAGGCCAGAACTTCATCCACAAAGTTAAGCATGCACCCTATAGGAGTGTCATGTTTAACCTCAGTGGACAGGGCAGGTTGTGCCTGAGATTCACCGCTAGGCTTTCCAAACGACTCAGGAGCGGTGATGAACTCAGTGGAAGTCGAGACTGGTTCTATCACTAGGAAAGAACAAGTCAGTACAGGACCACCTTGTGAAGAAGGTGGGATCCTCTTATGTGATTTGTTGCTAGAAGGACCACACTCCAGCTTTCACTTCGTCGAAGGAGACAAACTCCCCACAGATGAGGCTAGAGGTGTGGAGGAAGAGGAGGAAAGAACCATAGAAGATATGATTGAGGTATTAGTCATATCCACATATTTTAGGAAATGAGAGATATCTGGAATGGAAATTAGCAAAGGAGGTTCCATTGAGGGAGCGATGAACACCTGTACCCACTTGGGCTCAGGCACATTCGTACTCGCAATGGAGGCTGAAAGCAACGCGAAACTAGACTGAAGGGAAGAAGAGGGAAGAGGAGAGAAAGATACTGCAGAAGGCCCTAAAGCAGGGGCGATCATCTCTTCTTTCTTCCTCTGCGAGGCATCTTGCTCAGCTAGAAGAGCCTTTCACCGGTGCTTGTGCTCGTGCACATGGCGGTTTCTACGACTCTTTGAGCTGGAGCCTGGAGGCTGCGAAGGAACGAAGAGCTCCTGCTCAACCATGGGAACATCCACCACGATCATCTCTAGCAGAGGAACAAATTCCTATATGGGAGCAAGAGGAGCAGGTTGAGTAGCAACGGGGGGAGTTGGTTCAAGAGCCTTCACAGCAGGCCTCTTTCACTGCTTTGGGAGCAGGAGCGGTAGGAGGTTGCAAAGGTTGAGACAAAGAGGAATCTCCATGGGAGACCTTCTTCCTATTATACTGGATGAGTCCAGGCTCCATGGGAAAAAATAGGAAGTTCAAATGTAGAAGGCTTAGGCTTTTTCCAAGCGGGCACCATAGGATTCTCTCACAAGCGCACAACAGTATCTAATGGTACCACAATAGAGCGAGAAGAAGCATCATACTGACCAGCAGAAGAGGAAGAAGGATCTTGGGACCACTTCTCTTCTTCCTTCCTATGTGCCTTAGTGGCATCACTGTTAGCTTTTAAGCAGGCCCTATGTGAAACATCATAAGGCGACGAAGGGTATCTCACTTTCGGCCTTAGGTACCCCTTCTTATAATTATGATATGTTCGGTGTAGGAGGTCTGTCCTTGGTGAAAGAGGACCAATGGGCACATTCCAAGAGTAGTCCAAGGAGTAGCTACCATGAGAAACTAGTGGTTTATAAATGGTGTCGTGAATTACATGCACGAAACCTCCGTGGATAAATTTTAAACATTTATGCACGACCGAGTGTACCGTGCTCATAGCCACTAACCAAGGGATACCCAACTTTACTCTCAAGAGTTCAGATCCAGGGATGATGTCAAACAAGAGTTTCACAGATTTAGGTCCAACCAAGAACAACATAACAATACTACCCAAAGGGGGCATGGAAAGCCCATCATGCATGTGGATGGTGCTCATAGGTGCATCATACCCATCTTTATGTAAAAAGTTAATCAACATGATCTCCTTGGTTATGATGTTTTCTTGTGATGTCGGATCAATGAGAACACATGCTACGATGTTTCTATTGATCTGTGTAGGGATATAGAGAGGAGATGGTTCCTTGTTAAAACCCATCGATAGATCCTATGAAGTGAAGGTTATACCAATACCACTATCCATAGGCTGCGCATAGGGGATAGGTTGATGTAGGAAGGAGGCCATTACACACACTAGATGATACTTTCAAAAAGTCCCTAAAGGTGAAAGGATAAGACAATGACCTAGTTAAGGTTTCGTTACGCAACACATTCAGAACCTTCCAACTACACTAATTAGGGGTCGCAGGTTGGATTGCAAGGCAACAATCTCACAACATTCACACCTACAACACTCCTAGAATACGAGGAAATGGACTTTCAGTATTGCAAAATGGAACCAAAATGGTTCACGTCAGGTTCACCGAAAATGTAAGAGAGGGGGGACCAACCATGTTCAAGGCCCCAGGTCATGGAGGGCCAAGAGCAGAAGGCTTCCCTAACTTACCTCAGCTTAATGGGGTGTAAGGAAATGCTAGACAAGAATGATGAGGACTATAAATTCCTTCAATCACTCTGTAGACCTGAAATACAGAATGGGGCTAGGCAAGCCGGTTTTCAGGTTCAACACTATGCCTCAGGAAGCTCTCTACTTGAGGACAAAAATGTGGTCTCGGGACGATAGCGCGGCGCGCTGGCGTCTCTCAAGTGCGCTAGCATCCATATGACTAGACAACTAAAGAGACAAGGTTGAACTTTGGAAAACTGACTAATGACCCAACTATCTACTACTAAAGGGCCAAAACAATGCTATGAAGTAGACAAGATATGCTCTAATATGATAAAGTAAAAATAAAAGAGTTAGGGTGGCAAGAATGATCTCACAAAGGAATTCATTCACCAGCTAGCTCCCAGAAGCACGTCCACCTACACACAAAGAAGAGAAAAATTGTTGGGTGGCTGTATAGGGGCCAGCCTTAGTCAGACCCCCGTTTAGGTGTTTCCACCTCCACAGATAGCCAAGAAAGAGAGTATGATTTAAAGAAAGTAATGTAATAAAGAACACTAAAACACTACAAAACAGTAAATGTGCTTACTCAACTAAGTAATAGAGGAGAGGAGTGGGAAGCTTATCACCTCCACCAAGAGCACTCAAGGCTAATGGAGGATAGAATGAGAGTACTCGAGCCTCTACTGCAATGGTGTTGTCCCACACTTGCTCTACTGAAGTGATGGAGTGAAGTAGTTGCTACTATGGAGTGCAAAAGTGCTGCTAGAATGCTGGAATGGAGACTAGAATGCTTGGACTTGTGACTGAGATTGCTTGAAGGGATGCAAAAGAAGTTGTGAAGAAGTTGGAATGCATGTAGAAGGAGGGAATTTGAAGGAGAGATGAAGAAAATGGCCATATTCGGGTTGGTCGGCTGAAGGGGGCATTACAAGTCGATTGCCAATGAGAAGTGTAATTCCTTTGTAGGTTTCAGTTGTAGGAATCTACTAGGGATGTAAGTGTGCCGCGTGGACGTCTGCGTGTTGCGCAAGCGTCCCTGACAAGAATTCCTCCACCAATGCTCAAATCAGGCGCCTAGTGGAACAAAGCAACAAGCTTATGTGTAATTTAGCCTCTGAACTTGGTTTTCTAAAGTGAAGAAGGGCAAAAGGGGAATTTGCATAAGGGGTACAAATTCACTCCTATACACCTAGTTACTTTCAATCCCATTGGCCATGGGTGTGTACCTGCACACTCAATTCCACATGTTAAAATATGCAATGAAAGATAATCATTAATTAAATCAACAATTCCATCTACATATGATTAACACAATCAAATCCTAAAATCAATAACTTCAATATCCACAATTATTCTTTCTCTAGCAATTAGCACATCTTATCAATTCATGTCTAGTCATGGCATTGCTATAAAGAAATCACAGAATCACCTAGTTTAAATTTAACATTTGATCAAAATTCTATCTCATAGATAATTATCCATTTCTATCATGATAACCAGATACACATAAGCATAGAAAATAAGGAAAGCATGACATGCATATAACCATTATAAGCATCATAAACAAGAAATATGCATAATATCCAATGTTTGTGATTAGCCAAAATAGTCTAATACACATATAGTATCAAAAGTGCTCAGATCAAAATATCGCCAAATGGGTGGAGAAAATAGTAGGCCTCACATAAATATAAAGCGTACTATCCATCAGGTTCACATATTTAAAGATAAAATTAAAAAAAATTCTAGTATGACATAAAAATCTACATTAGTTTTCTAAGCAATGTGTATATATTAAGGTCTTGATCTCTAATTTGTTTTAGTAGTGTCTTTATTTATTTTTATCAAAACACATGCATTATTTTTCTACATAATTTTTGATCTACTCATCCAAAATTTAAAAAAAATATATTCACATTTTATGCTCTATTCTGTTCACATTGAAAAATAATTATATTAAAAATAAAATTGATGGTAGCATTTTTATTTTTTTAATTCTCCAAAATGGGCCTATTTGACAATTAGTAAAATCTAAAATATTGATTGAAAATTTAGCATACACTAAGTGATAGCTAACTTTCCACTAAAGAAATTTATAAAATACTATGAAAAACATCAACAATCTAGAGGGAGCACACCTCATATCATGTTATATTTTTCTAAGAAAATATGAGTCACTTTGTGTACTTCCTCTATTTCACTCTCTTAATTTTTCATATTTTTAAAAAAATCATAATTGAGAAATTAAAATTTTAGCACTAATCTTAAATTCTTTAATATATATATATCTTAAATTACTTGCCAAAATTCGAATTTTATTAATTTTAAGAAAAAAGTATCCATTTCCAAACATTTATATTTATTATAACATATATTTCATAATATTTATTCAACTAAAAAGATAAAAATATCTTAAAATTTGATATAATTTAAGCAATTGGTATAATAATATGTATTCACCAATTTAATGTTAGTTTTACATAATACAAATCCTCTCTATATTAATAATTCCTTCAAATTCTTCCAATAGACTAATATACATGGAAAATTGATTGGACATATATATGTATATACACAAACACACACACACACACACACACTTTTGGTATATATACTTATCGATAAATATAAATATGTTATTATCATTAGATGTTAAATAATGATATATATACATATATTAATGTATATGCATATATGCATGTATTTGATAATGCATGCATACATACATACATACATACATATGTATATATTAATATATGTATACACATTTGATATATAAATATGTATATGATTGACAGATAAATGGTTTTGATATATATGTTAATACATATATATATTATAATGAATAAGCATTATAATATATATAAGTTTATATATATATATATATATATAGATAGATAGATAGATAGATTAATATGAATAGTTTCCGACACATATGTAATGCGTGTTATACGAATAAGGCAACACTTATGTTAAGCAAGAAACATAGACGTAGCATAGTATAAGTTAAATGTTGCACATATAATCATATATGCATATAGAGTTATTATTGTTGCATTGCATGTATAGTATAAGGCATGTGGGAAACATTGTGAATGACATAAAGGATCTAATGTGCCATGTAAGTAGTAAAATGCAATTAGAAATCAAAGTTGTTAAGTATAAAAAGCCACACATAGCAATATAGTGGCGTATAAAGCCACGAGTGGCAGGGAATAGAAAGAGTTTGTTTTGATTTACATTGGCAACCTCCTTTCTAGGCGCAATGGGTAGACTGTGGCAAGCAACCAACAACCATGATGAGAGTAAGAAACCTATAGGAAACCATTGTTGAGTTTGACTTAGTATAATAGATATTGTTAGCAATTTTTTTGGGGGGCGACTCAACCAAGGAAAAGAAGTTGAGTTTGTTGGGATTGTATATGTGTTTGTAATATATTTCTTTTAGCAGCCACATTTCACCAATCTTGCTTGGTTGACCTGTTTTGAAGAGAAGTTGGTTTTGGTTTTGCATTTGTAGTTTAGAGGTGCCAAAGGGAGGAGAAAATATGGCGATTGGAGTAGCTTAACTATAACATTAAGGTTCTCAATGTTTAGTATAAATAGAGGCAACATCTTAATCTTTTGACATTCATTCTTTTGGAATTCGTTTGCTTCCATTTTGCTGTAGTTTTCTTTGTGCAATAGTGCCGGGGGAAAGTAGTGAAGAGAGAGATTTCTTGAGTGTTTGTGAGTTATTTAGTGAGAGTTTTTGTGTGTCGGGAAAGAGGATTGAATTGTGGGAAAGTTGAAAGTAGGAGCAAAAAGCAAAGTTTTGGTATTGAGCTTGAGAGCCAATTCATCATTGGAAGCTAATTTCTAGGAATGCTAATCTTTCTTACCCATTATTATTTCTAGTTCAAAATCTATATTTTACTGTATGAATGTAAGTGCTTAAGAAAGTTATAGTTGTTTACCATAGTTGTTAAGCAAGTTGGTGCATATAGCTAGATTTGTTATAAGTTGTTGTGAATATCATATTAGTATAATACCTATATATAATTACTATGAATGTCATGATTGTATGACAATTATAGTTAAATCTAGAAGGTCTAAGTATATGATACCAAGATGATTGCATGTTACACATAGGTTTGCATGAACTATGATGTTAGTAATGCTACAAGAATAACATGTTAGATATGTCATAATTGAGAGGATATGATGTTATGAAAACCATGTTGATAGTTTATCCTTGAATGGTTACTCAAATTTCCTTGAGAGCAGGAGCATAGTCTATTCCTCAGGGTTAAGATATACTATTGAATATGATTATACTGATATCCAACAATAGGACTGAGAAACATATAAGTGATATATATATATATATTTTCTGATTATGCTATCATCTTATACCTGACTAAGAATCTATACCTATTCACGGTATTCTAGAAGACAACTTTACGTCTCAACAACCCAAAGCCGTAATGAGAGGAGACTATAAAGTGTAGAAGCACAAACTCCTCTCAAGATGATAATGTCCTCCAAATTAGAGATGAGCTTAATGAAAATTGTAAACATGTGAATATTTGAGTCATATTGAAAGAAAGGTTTTATGATTGTTTATGAACATGGAACATAGAAACTTTACATGATAACTTGGAAATATCCATGCAAAATGGAGAATAATCAAAAGGGCTTGTTAATGAGAGAAATCATATTGGTTGATATGCATTTATCTATTATTTTGGAATCAGGTGGTTGTATTTGTTAAACAATATAACCATAGAGTATTATTATAATATCTAGGATACTACAAACCATATGTATGCTTGCATGGATCATGAGGTTTGGGAATGATATTGCATTGAAGTACTATATTGAAATTATCAGTTTGTGATGTTATGAGAACCTGTGTAGTTAATGAAGTTTGTTCCTAGGATTAGGATAATCCATGGATGGGAGTAACCTAGTTGGTCAGTTAATGTATTGAGTTTGTTCTTGGGATTAGAATAATCCATGGGTGGGAGGAACCTAGATCCTTAGTAAGATCATTTGAATGTGCATTACCTTTTAGGTTGGAATCATGTTATGTGATATGTGGAATATCTTGTCAAGAGTTATTATGGTCATGTTATCTTTCCAAATTGAGCAAAGGGGTGGTTGAACATATGTTACCACTTCACAATAGTGAGACTCCACTTCTTAGAAAGTGAGTTTGGGGTAATGATCAAATCTTTGGCCAAAGTAAGTGTAGTTGTCACTGTGTACACTAGTCGATTCCCTGTGATCTAGGTTTGTATAACTAGGCTAGGAAAGTCATGCATGTAGGTAGGTAACCATTGTATGACAACTCTAGATTATGTAGGACACAACACCATGCTCAGGTAGGCTATTGTTATGAGGGTTATCAGACCAAAATCTTCATTGAAGGGTAGGGCCATCTTACCATTAGGTAGATGTGCAGGAAACTGTAGTAAGTTCGAGGTTGGAGGAAAACCACTTGGGTGATACTCTCCCGCATGCAAATGACCACCAAAATTTGAGGATGTATGCCTAGGAAGGAACATCTTGACCAATTGTACTCTTGATCCATTTAGCTCTTGGAAGCCATGTAAGCTCTTGTAAGCTATGATATGCGATTACGATCTTATAGGTTTATGTAAATTATATTTGAAAGACAAAATCGTTGCACGGGATTATGTAATGTTACTCTATTTATGCAATAGGAATTTGAAATGAGTTTATTTCAAATGTGCATCTTTTTGGAATTTTTTTTTGCTATGTTGGTAAACGTAAATTGTTCTCATATGGGTAAATCCAGGTGAAAACAATAGGTAAAATTTTGGGCATGTTACATGTGGTATTAGAGCTACCGGGTTTAACGTTGGAACCTATGAGCTCATTATGTAAGTGTTCTAAAAAAACCATCAGTGGTTAAAATAAGTTTTTATGCCAGAGTGGCAGGGAGAAGAATAAGGGAAACAATTAGAAAGTCATTTTTTCCCAAAACTTGTTTAATTTGGGACTAGGAAAGAATCATCCCTGGAGGTTGAAACTCCTAAGCAAAAAAATCATAGAGAGACACCCTTGGATTGCAAAAATATTGCAATTGGGTTTAGTACTTGAAGTTTATGGAGTATTACCTATGAGTACCTTCACCAAGTTCAAAATTATTTAAATGAATCTAAGGGTAAGGAAGAATTGATGTGATCGATCTTTCTAATAGCAACCTATGGTTGCAAAGAGTCAGAGATTATGGATATAATAAGGTTACTATGAATATGGTTTAAACTTCTATTCGTACTTGGAGAAACTAATTGTTAGCATAAATTGGAAACTTCAATTGAAGTAGAAAAGTCAACATATTGTGAATCAAAACTAACTAGAGAGGTATCTAGGAGGTCGGATAACCTTCTGAAAAACCTTATTCAAACACAATTAAAATCTTGATATGGTAATTGAAATAAAGAATGAGAGTTGGAACCTTAGAGTAAAGGTTAGAGACAATAATGGGTCAGAAAAGGAAGCAACTCACAAAGGTTAAGATAAAAGCTAACATGATCCCACCAACCAAAATGGGCTTGGTCAATTTGGAGTTTGGATTTGAAAACAAGAAAAAGAAACCGAATAATCCTTGAAGTATATAAGGTTATAAGAGAAAGGAAAACACCAAGAAATTTGGAAGAAAAAATTCCTAGAAAGATGATTGTAAGGAAAAAGCTTGGATAGAAAAATAGACTATTCAAACAAGGGCTCAGTTAGAGCATTGCTTGGTTGAAGTTCAAATAGAACTTGTAAATTTGTTAACGCAAGTAAATTTATGTTTGGACCTTTTAAAGATCATTGAAAGACGTTCCAAAGATAATGGGATATGGAAGGAAGCTGTGTTTCCCAATCAGAATAATAATTAGATAACTATGGGAACAAAAGGTATTTTCAAGATATACCTAGTGAGGGTAAGAAAGGCAAGTAACAGTCCTTCAATTGTAATAAAAAGGTCAACAAGAAGAATGTTAAATCAATATGATCAATTTGGACAAACATCAACTATTCAACTTTTAAGATGATCTAACATTTTGGAAACACCATGGAGGGGAAGAAGGAAAATATATGGATACAGATAAGTACCCTATTCAATGACGTTTAATGATGTATTTTTAGTTTGAGAGAAATTTTGACTACTCCATAAGACATGGTACCTATATCCAAAGCTTCATACTCAATGACCACAACAAGGTTGTTGAAGTTGAAGGTAAAGGTATTAGAACTATTAGTGAAAGATTTGGAATGGTCAAGGAAAGTTAGAGACTTTTGACCAAATAAGAGAGGAGTAATTAAAACTCAATTTTATAATTTCTTGTATCGAAAGACTAATTTGTGATTATTATTGATTCTTTGGAAAAAGGTTAGGTAGTATGCTTATTCAAGAAAGGGAAGATTTATGAACAAAACCATGCTCCACATAATTTGAGCTATCAAAAAACATTCATGCTTGATAAATATGTACGCATTAATTGTTTGGAAATCTTTTGGGATATAATATCAAACCGACATGATCTAACAAGAATTGTTATTCAACCAATTTAAATGGTCATCAGAGGAGATAGATGGAGCTAAAATCAGACTATGACGTTGAAATCAAATATTTAAGGGAAAAAAATAAACTAAGTTGTGGATGCCCAATATCAAAGGAGACATACCTCCTCGATGATACTTATTCATTATATTTTAAGAATCTAGTGAGACCAAAGTACAAGGAATATCTTTTATTTAATTCAGATGGGCTATTATAAATCAAAGGAAGAACCTAAGTACTAAATTCTGAAGAGTTAAGGAATGAGGTGTGGTAAATTGATGTCATATTCAAGGCAAATTGGAAAGACAAGATTATTGATTGATGTGAAATCACTAAAATCTGGAAGGAAACAAAGTGAGATGCGACAAAGTATACAGTAGTTGTCTAGAATGCCAAAGGATGAAGACATAGTTTATGCAGCTGCTGCATTAACAATGGAATCCTTGAAAGAACATATTCTAACAAATTTGGAAATGATCACCATTATTTTTAAGATCGACATTCCATTTAGGATCTCCACCCTTTAATTTAAAAAATTATCTAAGATGTTAATGACTAGCATAGAAGAATCAATTGTTAAGTTCACATTGAAAACCAAAATCTTGTCTTCTAAAAATCCATTATTTGAGGTTTCTCCTTTCAAATCATAACCAATATCTTCTAGTATAGTCATTTGAATTTTTTAATATTATCCACATTACCATATGGCTGGACATGTTTTCTCAAAATCAAGTGGACGCTAATTGCTTTTATTTACCTCTACCATGTACCACCTTCTAAGACTTTTCTTTACTTTCCATGTCTTTCTCTTTCATTTCGTAGGCCTTTTTGCTCCCTTTGTTATCTTATCTACTATTTTATAACTCACCATCCTCTAAAATTAAATAGTTCCACATTTTTATATTAATATTTTTTTTCAAAATTATATATATATTTTTTCAAAATCATATATATTTTTTCAAGATTTCATCCTTACTTTTTAAAGTCAAAATTATCTTCATGATTGTCTCAATTCTTTGTTATTTCTTGTCATAACATGATTTATGGTATTTTCTTTTATGTTGTAAGGAATATTTTAGATTTTTCTTCTCTTTTGGTTCTATATGAGAAAAAATAGAATGACACAATATCTTACAAGCACTATGTTTGAACATCATCTAGTTTAATTCATTATTTGAGGTTTCTTCTTCCAAATCACAACCAAGCTCTTCCAATAGCGACCTAAATTCTTGACTATTATCCACATTTATCATGTTATTGAACATTCACCCCCAAAATAATTAACCACTGATTGATCTGCTTTACCTCTACCATGTCCCCACTTCTTAGAGTTTTCCTTACTTTTCACACTATTCTCCTTCATGTCGTAGGTCTTCTTGCTTCCTTTGTTAACTAATATTTTTGCAATTCATCATCCTTCAAAATTGAATAGCTCTACGTTTTTTTGTATTAAATAAAAAAATGTTTCAAAGTTATATATATATATTTTAAAGGATTCACCCTTTTTTTGTCAAAATGATCTTCATGATTATCTTAATTGTTTTCTATTTCTTTTTATAAGATGATTAATGATTTTCTCTGTTTCATTGGAAATAGATTTAATAATTTTTTCCCTTTTAATTCTATATAAAAACTTTATTTGAGCATCATCTTATTTAATGATTTTTTAACAATTAATAACAATTATATATTTCATTTATACCAAACAATAATACAAAATTATCTTATTTTTAAATCCAAACATATTATCGATATTTGATGTCCATCTTTCAAATGGCAATATGACATAAATTCTTGATAAGCACCAATTTTAAACTTGTCTTGAGAATTATATTAAGCCTTTTGGAAAGAAAGTATTATTTAATGATTGTTAAGTGAAATTTCAATATCTATTAAAAGCAACACATAGATGGGGTGGAGGGCCTAGCTTGATTGACTAAAGCATCATGTTGCAAGAAAGAGGTCACGAGGTCTAATCTCCCCTCCATCCCCTTGGTACTGAAGACGTGTCATGTTAGCATCACTAGTCATGTGGAAAAAGTTTACCAAACACACTAATTAACCATCAGTAATTCATCGATGGAAAATTAACCGTCAACAATTCATCGTGGGAAAATTCACTGCCAAATTTACCACCAAAAAGTGATGAATTTTCCATCCATAACTATCCCATAGGCCAGTCCTAAGAGAATAAGAGTGTAACTTTGAATCCTAAATACACAAATGATATGACCAAAAACCCTTATTAGTAAGGGACTCTGGTGGCCAAAATTGCAGTAAGCGGCATGGCCATTTGGGAGGACAACTTGAGAATCTTAGTGAGATATCTTTTACAACCAAAAACTCTCTTTTACTACCGCCTGCAGGTATGGAAGACTTGCAATGTCCTCATCTTGCATGCTTCTATCCCACCCTACCACTGCCTCCAACTCCGCTTGAGCTCGGTTCTGTATTTCTTCTCTCAGTACCAACTCCACCACGGTTCACTCTGTAAGTAGAGCCACAGTGTCTACGCCGCAGAATATCAGCTTCTCTATGTGACAAATATTTATAGGTTTTACCGAGGGTTTTGATAATGCCATATGACGAACAAATTATCATGGGAGACCACTCATCCCAAAAACTCCATTGATGTCATCCTTGAGCTTGTCGTGTCCTCGAAGTGAGAGGAGCACATCTACGAAATTTGAATCGATTATGTCCCTGGGCAGAGCGGACTGTCATCATTGGTTGATGATGTGCTGGGAAAAAGCCTATAGCAGGCTTGACTTAGTAGAGGGTCAAGCAGTTGCAGCCATGAGTATGATAGAGGGTCAATGAATGGTAAGTAGATCATTCATTATCATGAGAGATGGGTTCTTATGAATCACTATTTATGCAACATGAGTCAATGAGTTTGACTCATAAAACTACATGGTTGAATCCTGATAGCAATATCACTGTGAAAAATACCTCCTACTTATCATATTGAAAGCCCCCAACAATTCAAACCCTTAGGTAGACCCCTTCAACTTTTTATACACAAAATCAAATGAACAGTTGTTGGGATCATTTTTTTTGATGTTTCCTCTGCTTTTTGAAGCTCCAAATATCTGTGTGGGCAAAAGTACAAGCACCTTCTTGCAAGCAGGAAATGTAGTTTCACAATTGAAATTCAAACTTAACTATTGCAGTTTGTAGAGAGTTAGAGAATTGCAATGGAAAACAAAATGAAAAATAAAAGGTTAAGTGGGCTCTACATATTCCGTCTAAGCAGTTAACGTTTAGCGTGTGTTGGTTAAGCTCAACCTAGAGAGAGGTGTCCTCTTTCTTGCCTGCCACACAAGACACTAGTTAGCAGAGACTTTTGTTATATGTACGTCTAGTGTGTAGTCGCCATAAAAAGTGTAATTGGAATATTTGACAATGTTACGTTTAGTAATTGTTTTTTAGGGCAATAAATATTTTTTTATCAATTATTTAATAATAATTTTAAGTACTACTTTTAATTTTAAGAATTATATAATTTATGAGATTTTTTAATATTTAAAATATATATTTCTAAGGTATTATATGTTAAATTAGATAATTATTTTCAAATACATTCAATGTTAATAGGAAAAGTTTTAAATATGATGAATTCAAAATTTTCTTTTCAAATATGTATCTATAGAATAATATTATAATTGTTTCAAAATAATAAATACGAATTGAGTACAAATCGATGTCATATTCTTATTTTAGTGTAAACTAAAATCTAATGTGGAAGTGAATTAGTTGTTACTATAATATTAATGTTTTGAGAAAAAGATGGTAAATAAATGCAAAAGAAACACATGTGCATATATTCAAAAAGAGAAATATGTTTTTGATAAGGTAACAAGGGTTTTGAAAGGGCCTAGAACCTTGTACAGAGCAAAGGAAAGGAACACAACCAAAGCCACAAACTTGCTAATGAAAGCAAGCAGTAGAACTTACAAAAAGAAGAGAAACAACAGAAACACCGAAGCACAACAAAAAACTGTCAACCAACACCTAACCAACGAATAACCAGGAGCAAACTAGGTTTTGAAGGGGCCTAAAACCCTTAACAAGAAGATTTTAAGGGACCCAAAACCCAAACCACTAGAAACGTTGCTAAAAAAATAGTCAACTTACAATAGAAAAAATGCACACTAGATGTGGATCATGATTCCATAAGCAATCTTCATCTCCACCTCAATAGGAGACAAAAATGAGAAACCACAAGTTAAAACACCACAACAACCGTTCCAGCCTCCCAAAACTCTCCACCTCAATAGAAGAGTACAAAGGAAAAATAGAGCCAAAGGCAGCAAAAACCCCTCAAGAAGCAACACCAAGCCCCTCTAGCAAAACCATTCTCCACCTCAATAGGAGAAGACTCCACCTGCCCAAGTCCATAACCTTCACCTCTAAAAGGAGAAAACTCTACCTCAAAAGGAGTTATGTTTTGAGGACCCAAAAAGAGAGAAAGAAAAGATGAAAGGGTGACAACAATACCCTTAACCCTAGAAACCATTTGGGTTGTCCAGACCAACAAGATTTTCAAAAGAGATTTCAAGATAGCCCCCACTAAACACCTCTGCAGAAGGAAACCAACAACATGAAACTTCACACATCTAGAGAACAATCCCCTCTGAGACAAAATAGAGAAGGCTTCTTTCAAGGGGCCATAAGTGTCCTTCAAAACCCACCACCAACAAAGTACCTTCTGCAAGAATCAAAAACATAAACCCTTCAAGTTAAAAATCTTCAACATGCATAAGGGATTTGAAACAACTCCAAGAGTAGATGCCAAAAGCATTGGAAGAAAATCAACAACTTCCGTAAACCAACTTACACTAGTAGAACTTGGCAAATAAATGACTAGGCGACTAAAAATTTTAGTCACAACAACTAAAAATGACTAAATTCTACTAATTTTTTTGCAACTCAGCTATAAATGAGTAAATAAATGACTAATTTGGTTGTTGACTAAAAATTATTTAGTCACAGAAAAAAAAATGATTAAATAATTAGTCACCAAATATAAATTAGACAAAATTTTTAAAAAAGATTTTGGCCAATTATTGGTGTGATTCATTATTTGTGTTTATTTGCGTTCATTGCATACCTCACTTCATTTGTTAGTTGCAATTGGTTAGCCTAGCACTGAGGTGCCTCATTTTGAGTTACAGTAGCTGGGTGTGCAAACTAGACTAGGCGTTTTGAGTTACAACACTTGCATGGGCGATAAAGATTGTTTGGAGAGGACTTGGAGAATTCTAAAAAGGTAGGCAAGGACTTCAGTGTTTATTGCAAAGTATTTGAAGTTTGCAATGAATTCAGATTTGGGGACACCCTTTGCAGCGAATTCAGAGGTAATTCAAAGCCCTCATTGCATTAAACAAAAAATCTATAGCTTTTTGATTGGAAACTTACAGTAGTTACAATCTACTACCTTAATAATGTTCTTAAATTACAATCTTGCTACTATTCTGCTTCATAATGTGTTTGAGCTAAATATAATAAAATTTGGGTGTGAGTGCTAAAATAGAATTTCCTCAAACAATTTTGATACATTTTCACTACAAGCACAAACTATCCTTGTGCAAAATAAACATGTGCTAGATTTACCCACACATCAGGCATCTAAACAAAGATCTTTCCTACAGTAGGTTCTTATACATGTGTAAAAATTTCCTTTGCAATATCAAATTTACCCCTTTCAGCTAGCACAATGGCTGCCCCATTTGTAGCATAAACATTTCCCGGTCTCTGTGCCAACACTTTACAATGGTTGATCCATTTGTAGCATAAACATTTTCACTACAAGCGCAAATTGTCCTTGTGCAAAGTAAACATGTGCTAGATTTACCCACACATCATACATCTAAACAAAGATGTTTCCTGCAGCAACTTCTTGTACCTGTGTAAAAAATTCCTTTGCAATATCAAATTGACCCCTTATAGCTAGCACAATGGCTGTCTCATTTGCAACATAAACATTTTCACTGCAAACATAATCTATCCTTGTGCAAATTAAACATGTGCTAGATTTACCCACACATCAGGCATCCAAAAAAAGATGTTTCTTGCAACAACTTCTTGTACCTGTGTATTGCAATATCAAATTGACCCCTTTCAGCTAGCACAATGGCTGCCCCATTTGCAACATACACATTTCTTGGTCTTTGTGCCAACACTTAAGTGGCCCCTTTTATGACATTAAGATCCTCTTAAGTTATTGTTATACTCCTATTTTCCAAGAGAAAAATCCCCAAGGCCCATGGGAAATGAACGATGAGCATTTGAATTTCAAGTTGGTTTCATTTCGAAAAGGGGACATTACATTGTAAAAGATTTGTTTAATAGTAGAATAATTTAATCCACCTATTTGGGACTATAAAGTAAACAAACATAGATGAATTAATCTATTTTCTATTATAGGTTATTTTAATCTGATAGAAAGATAAAGCATAATACATTGAAGGACATAGAAAATGTTCTAAAATAAAGACTAAAATAGGTTGCCCATAAAAAACAAGAAAGAGGAAAAATGAAAAGATAACATACAAATGATTCATTTGAGATTTTTGATAAGATCTCATTTAACCATGTCAAATGGATTTGGAAGGGACAAAGCATATTTGATTGACTAAAATTTTGAGGTAGCTTATCCATTGTCATTGTATGCATCATCTTCTCTTGACATCTGTTTCTACAATGCACCAAGAGAAGATGATGCAACAATGATGATGGATAAGCTACCTCAAAATTTTAGTTAATCAAATATGATTTGTCCCTTTCAAATCCATTTGACATAGTTAAATGAGATATTATCAAAAACCTTAAATGAATCATTTGTACATTTTTTTTTTTGATGAATAGGCATCTATCTATATTAATATAAAGATAGAGTTATATATTCACAAAAAAGTGGGTGGTAAGAAGACACACCCTAAGAGTGATATGGGAAAATCCCAAAAAACCAAAAAAATAGAGTCACATGGGCCTAGCCTAGAAGTCCATAATCAAAACAATTATAAAATATATAGGCCATCACGTGGCTAGAGTAGTGCCAGCAGATCTAGGAGGGTCTTTGTCATCCATGTGTTTCCCCCATACATCAACAGGGTCTGGAGTGATGTTAGAAGGAGGACCCAACCATCATCAACATATTTTTCCTTCTCTTTATCTTTATCCTCATGCCGGGGCAAGATTGCAAGCGCCAGACACAATTTTTTTTTTCTAGAATCTAGCCAACCAGCCAAAAGTAGGAGTGTCATTAGAGGGCCACTTGGAACCACCACTGCTGCTCCCCGTAGGTCCTCCAGAGGGCCCCCCTTGGCCAACCTACGAAGGAGGAGAGTAGGTCCATCAAGGAGGATAGGAACCACGTCGAAGAGGAGGTTGAGAGCGGGGGTGAGCAGAGCCACTTCGTTGCCGGGCCTGAGAGGGCAACTGGCCACGAGAGGAGGAAGGTGAAGCGAGCACCCGAGAAACAATACATGAGGCATTGCCCCAATGGTCCAAAATCACTTGTAGGCGATCCACCTCAAGTGCAACTTTGTTCGCCTAAACTTGAATCTGTAAGAGCACATTAGAACAAATAATAGATTTAGAATACAAAGAAATATTTTTATCCATTTGAGTTTTAGCAAATATGTAGACATTTCTGTCTTTCTAGATATTGAAGAGGATTTTCACCTTGAAAGTGTGCCAAAGTTGGGTATACTTAGCAGGAAGTTTGGGAGAATCTCACAGCAGAATAATATGCCAAGAAAAAGGCTCTTGTCTAAAGGGTTCAAAGAGATCATGAATCTAAGTCCAAAACTGTCGAGCTCTGGTACAAAACTAGAAGAGATGCTCAAAAGACTTAGCTTGCACATAGAAAGGGCAATGAGGGTCTTGGACCCCTAGGTGAACAAGCCGAGAACCCATAGGCAAGCCTTGGAAAGGAATACATCAAGCAAAGTGGGAAAGTTTCATCTCAACACTTGTAGACCAAGTGGTAGAAAATATTTTTCACTAGACATGAGTGGGAGATTGAAGAAGCCACCTTTGGTTCAGACTTTCAATTATAGGAAAGTGTGGTGAAAGCCAACTATAACCAAGCCTAGGCTTGTAATTTTTGAAAAAGGTGTCTGGGTACCAGTTCCAGTCCTTCCACCAAGGCTTGGACCCGTGAATTCCCACCTTATGAAGCATTTCTGCAAGAATAACATTAACTAGACCATCATAAGTAGTATGGTCCTAGTTTTGAAGCCTCAGAAGGGCACAAAAATATTCCCACAATATGATGCACATTGCGGGTCTGTGAAACACCTACTGTAAATTTTGAATATCTTTCTTGTGAATTTGAGTGCCTTAAGCCAAGGTGACTTAGCCAGAGGCTGACCATTGTTAGCAAAAAGAGGTGACCACCAAATATTTTTTTGATTGAGTGAAAGCCCATCATGGAAACTACAACCAACCCAGTGGAGCTAGGACTTAAATTCCTCCCAAGCTCTCTAAATGCTCTTGTCCATGAAAGTTCCCACAATTTGAACTAGTTCCTTCATGACCAGAAGGGTTTAGAAGCCAATCCACCTCCAGGTGGGTCTGTGAACATGAAATCCTGACTGAATGCAATGCCTAAGAAGAATTTTCCAGGCCTCATCTCTAGTAAGGGCACAAATTATCCATTTCACACACAAGGCAGTCCCTTGTCATTGAGTGGAGAGTAACCCAAGTCCTCCAGAGTCTTTGGGAAGGAAAAAAAATCCTAAGCAACACGGTGAAACCCTCTATGGGACTACTCAAAGGCCCAAAGGAAGTCCCAAAGCAATTTTTCACGTCTGCCATAAGCAACTTTTGAAGGGGACCAACAAGAAGAATAATAAACATGAGTGGCAACAAGAATAGAATTTCCCTACCAGAGAAAGGGGCTTAGTAATCCAATATGCAATTTTCTGCTCTATTCTGGAAATAATAGCTTGCCATAGCTCAACTAGAGAGGCCTGGAAGGCAAAGGGAATGCCCAAGAACTGAAAGATTTCCCCTGGCCCAATCCACTTCCAATTGTACAACAGAAGCCAGGGAGGAGTGGGCAATATAGATTATCTATAGCAGAAAGTTTTGTGCCACTAAATGGAAGAACCAGACGTAGGGAAAAAAGTGTTAAGACATTCCAAAGTTGCCTTGATAGTATCTTCTTCCTCTATAAGAGTGAGGAAAGAATCATTAGCAAAATGGCCATTAACTAGTTGAGCCTGAGAGTTAGGAAGCAAAATTCCTTTGAAACACTGCTGAGAAACTGCGTTGGCCAAGAGATAGCCAAATCCTTTCGATAGGAAGCACATAAAGAGAAGGAGCAAGCAAACATCCTTTTCGAATGGAGTGGAAAATTCCAAAGGCAAGATATTGGTAGCCATTAATGGTGATACAAGTAGAGGCATCTGCAAAGAGCATTGGGACAACCTGAATGAAATTGAGCCCAAACCCCAAGGCTTGCAACATAGCAAGAATAAAAGGCTATTCAATGCGGTCATAAGCTTTAGTGAAGTCTAATTTAAGAAAAATAGCTTTCTGGTCCGAGCACCTAGCCCACTTCATGCCTTCCCACACAACAATAATGTTATCTAAAATAAGCCTGGATTTGATAAGCCCAATTTGCTCCAGGTGCACAATCTGAGGCAAAAGATGTTGGATCTTTAGAGCCAAAGCTTTGGCGATAATATTGAAAGAAACATTGAGGAGCGTGATAGGCCTCTAGTTGCAAATATCCTTGGGATCTCCAAATTTAGGTATGAATTTAACATTTCCTTTGTTTATTAAATTACCCAGGGATTTAGAATGAAAGGCCTCGAGATAAAATTTGTACAAGTTGTGCCCAACACAGTCCCAGAGGGCCTTGTAAAATCCACAAGGGAAGCCATCAATCCTTAGGGCTTTTTCATCAACCATAGCATGAACAACTTCCTTAAGGTCTTAAATTGTCAGCAATTGATCACAAAAAGCTCTCTGGGTTGAAGATAGCCTATTTGGCACTATGCTAATGCAATCTTGGAGGGCTTGCTCTCACACAAGCGTAAACTCCTGAGTAGTGAAAACTTGCTCATAGTTATGAACAAAGTCTTGGAGAATGTCAGGAAACTTAGAGAGCACCTGAATTCCATCTTTAATTTTTTAATTCCTAGAGATGAGTGCTTGGCACGCAGGGCTTGAAAAAACTCCTTGGAGGCACTGTCGCCAAGTTTTAACTAGTGCAACCTGGATTTGATTTGAGCACCTTTGGTAGCATAATTGTTTGCAACTTGATTTTTGTGCCTTAAATTTGACACCCTGACTTGTAATGATGGAGAAAATGGGCCAGCTTCCAAAGCCTCAGTAGCTGAGTGCAGGTTAGCTATGGTAGCCTCATAAGACTGTCAGTGAAAAATGGCTAGATGGTGCCCATAAATGTGCAAAAATCTAGCTGTGCGAGTGATAGAATGATTCCACCAAGTTACCTAGCTAGTATGATGAGCTGGCTTGCACTCCAAATTCCAAACTTTGTGAATGTGGGCCAACGTGGGTTGATGACAAAGAAAAGATGTGTTAAAAAGGAATTGAGTTTTGCACATGAGGCTGTCTTGTCTCCCATTCAATGCAAAAAGAAATGGGGAAATGGTCTAACAAAGTCAAATCCACTAACGACTTAATTGGGAGAGAAGAGCTATCAAAATAGAAAAAAGATTGAGCTGAGATCATAGTACGATCAAGGTGTTTAAATATCTTATCAGATTTGGCCCTGTAATTACACCAAGTGTGCCAAAGAGAATGAGAATGGCGACAACCAATATTGGGATCGAAAAACCCCAATTTATTGCGCATGTAAAATTATG
>VDFB02357700.1:34966-97288 GCA_007258455.2 Sequoia sempervirens | reverse complement strand
AAAATATCTCAAATCTCTAGTTGGCATCATCTTCAAATTCCTCACGGTTTAGCTGCTATAGGTGGCCGAAAGTGAAGATTTAGTTAGAAAAAATTATTTTAGTGTCCATTTTGGCCAAAAATTGTAATCCAATATTGTGGGATCACCCTATGCTTTATCTTTCTATCAAATTCTAGATTAAAAGAACCTATAATTGAAAATAGATTAATTCATCTATTTTTATTTTACAGTCCTAAATAGGTGGATTAAATTATTCTACTGTTAAAAAAATCTTGTACAATGTAATGTCCCCTTTTCAAAATGAAACCAAGTTGAAACTCAAATGCTCATCGTTCATTTCCCATGGGTCTTGGGGATTTTTCTCTTGGAAAATATGAGCTAGGTTTGGTTAAAGCTAAAGAAGCCTAGACATCATCATCATATGGATCATCTTCTCTCTGACTCTATTTCTACAATGGTTCATCATCTTCAGAATTAGAGTATGCATGTCTCCTTTGTGATTTTGTTGAAACTGGAGAATTGGTCTCACCATCATCAGAGTATTCTAGACCTGCAACTGCAAGAAGATATTGGGAATTTTTGGCATCATCTTGTGCCTTATCACTCATATAATTTATCTCATCTTCCATGGCAACATCAGGTTCCTCCATATAAGAATCATAAGCCTTGCGGTCCTTATCCTTCTTCTTTTTTTTTTTTTTTTTTTCCTTCTTTTTGTTTCTTCTAGGAATAAGCCAACCTCATCATCATCATCATCCACATCATTTTACTTACTCTTCCATAATTCCTTCACACGTTCAAATTTCTCCTCTTTTTGCATCACCTGCCGAAGTTCTTCCTCTTTCTTTCTCCTTTCCACCTGAATCCTTCATTCTTCATCAACCAAGACAAGTTGGTGTGATACTTTAATTTTTTCTTTTGCTTTAACCCAATCATCTATTTTCAATTCCATGTTTCAACGCATACATAAAGCATTTGATGAATTTTTATCCACCTTAAGTGCATCCCCAATCAATTCTAGGTTTCGTTGGATCTCATTTCAAGCCCAAGCCATGGTTGCAAGATGTAGATATGCATCCACATAATCAGGAAAATTGAACAATAGAATAATTTAATCCACCTATTTGGGATTGTAAAATAAAAATAGATGAATTAATCTATTTTCAATTATAGGTTCTTTTAATCTAGAATCTGATAGAAAGATAAAGCATAATACATTGGACACATAAAATGTTATAAAATAAAGACTAAAATAGGTTTCCCATAGAAAACAAGAAAGAGGAAAAATGAAAAGACAACATACAAAGTTTCATACTGAATGACCACAAGAAGGTTGTTGAAGTTGAAGGTTAAGGTATTGGAACTATTCATGAAAGATTTGGAATGGTCAAGGAAAATTAGAGAATTTTGACCAAATAAGAGAGGAACAATTACAACTCAATTTTATAATTTCTTGCATCAAAAGACTAATTTGTGATTATTATTGATATTGTTTTGGAAAAGGTTAGTTAGTATGCTTATTCAAGGAAGGCAAGATTATTTCCTATGAAATAGGAAAGGGAAGATTTATGAACAAAAGGTCATGCTCCACATAATTTGAGCTAGCAAAAAATATTCATGCTTGGTAACTTTGTACACATTAGTTGCTTGGACATCTTTTGGGAGATAATATAAAACCAACATGCTCTAACAAGAATTGTTATTCAACTAATTTAAATGCTCACTAGAAGAGATAGATGGAGCTAAAATTAGACTATAACATTAAAACCAAATATTTAAGGGAAAGAAAGAAACTAAGTTGTGGATGCCCAATATTCAAGGAGACATATCTCCTTGACACTACTTATTCATTATATTTTTAAGAATCTAGTGGGACAAAATTCAAAGTAGGATGTTTTATTTAATCTAGATGGGCTATTATAAATAAAAGGAAGAACCTAAGTACCAAATTATGAGAATTAAGGAATGAGGCATGGTAAATTGATGTCATATTCAAGGAAAATTGGAATAACAATATTATTGACTAATGTGAAACTACTAAAATCTAGAGGGAAATAGAATGAGATACAGAAAAGTATGCAACAGTTGTCTAGAATGCCAAAGGATGAAGACATGGTTTATACAACTATTGCATTAACAATGGAATCCTTGAAAGGCCATATTCTAATGAATTTGGAAATGAACATCATTATTTTTAAGATCAACATTCCATTTAGGATCTTCACCCTTTAATTTTAAAAATTATCTAAGATGTTAATGACTAGGATACAAGGATCAATTGTTTTTTATAATGAAAAATAGGTTTTGAAGGGACCCTGAAACCCTTTACAAAGACAACAAGCTGCAAGAGAAATTAATTCACTAAGTACAACAGCCCAAAAAACCAAAAAGTTGACAAAAGATGGAACATAAGCAACTCGTCAGCAAACCCTACAACAAAAAACATCAGCAAACCTGTTGAACCAAAAAAGGAAGCACTAGCTACAACAACTTATCTAAAACATTAGCTGAGGCCATATTCTCCTAAATGACCTCCTCATGCATATTGATAACATCCTTCAACTCTTCAACAACGACAACAACCCTCTTTTTTGTCTTGCTCCTCATCCTAACGCACAAACCAACCTGCAAGTCCTTATCCAATGCAAGAGTAGAAGCCTCCACTTTCTCCACCAGGTAAGAGCAATTAACCTCTTCAATCATTTTCTCCATATCACCCAAGTCAAGAGATTTACCCATCCAGTTCAACGCTTTCTCATTCAGAATAGAAAGACCCATCACAATGGTCTTCAAAGAGGTATTACTGATATTGACCATTGTTTTGAAGTCCTCCAACATCTTTCCAATTTTGTCCTCCAGACTTGCAACTCTGTGCTATAACATTTTATTAACAATAAATTCCAAAGAGGAAATCCTTTCCTCATGAGAAACCCCCAAATGATCAACATCGACCAGTAGCTTATCAAGCTTAACATGCATTGAATTAACTTTTCCTTTTATTTCCCACTCCTTTTGGTTGCCTCTAAGCATAGCAACACATACATCCTACCAATTTTTCATCTGAAGATTGAGTTCCTTAACCTCAGAAAATAACCACTTAACCAGAGAAAGCAGATTTCTTGTCCCATCTTCGGCCATCCTACGTAACATATTCATATCAATTTCATCCCAGTTAACCGAAGGCTGAACATTCTACTCCAAGTCAATAGGGGCATCAAAATAATCCCTATTCTGTCTGTCCTCTTCTTTAGCTGGGGAATCCTTGAACTCCACAACTTCCACCTTGATCCTCTCCTTATCTAGAAAATTAGCCAACTTAGCTAACACTTCTAGATGCTCCTTCTTCATTTATCTCTCCACAAAAGAAAAAACTTGAGAACAATTAACCACTTCAATCCCCTACATTTCCATAGGACCGGTCTCTTTTGTCTTCTCCTCCATCTTAGATTTACCCATATCAGCAGGAACACTTGACTGAACACCCAAATTTTCTGGAACCTTAAGCCCTAACACTTGGGTTCTCTCCAACAAACCATTCTTACTAGGAACAGGGTTCCCCATCGTGGCATTCTGAACACAATCAAAATTTGAAGGATCCACTTCACCCTCAGGAGGACAACCCTTGAAACCCTCTTTTTCAGAAGACAATGAGGGATTCACATTCGAACTAGGGGCAATCACCTCAACACCTATCTCAATCTTCCTTTTGGTTGAAGATTTAACTTTCTTCATGCCTGTGGCTTTCCCCTTCAAAGATTTTCGGATAGAATTGGCCAAGATCTCTCACAACTCCACATCAGTCTCATAGCCCTTACCCCACTCTTCAGATTCCTCATCCCCTTCCTCAGAGCCTCCTTCACCAACAAAAATTTCCTCATATTCTGACTCTTCCACCTTAGAACTACTGACCCATTCTTCGATAGAGTCCCCTGTATCATAACCATCATTTTTAACCCCCTTCTTACCAAGAGTTTTAGGGGAGATCAAAATCAACTTAAGTTTGATATGAGCAAATAAAAAACTCATAAGCCCTTCCTGAAGAACCGCCTTCTTAGGGTTCTTTCTGTGGTCTTCAATACTCTTCTCCATAGAATGTAACAGGTAAAAAGGAAATGAGACTGAAACATTATGCCTAAAATGATTCAGGAGCATAAAATGGTAAGTGTAAACCACAAATAATCTACCTTCAAGGGTGAAATAATGCATAATGGCCAACACGAGGTCCCTCTAAAGTGGCTTCAGGGGCTTCCTAGCATAACCTCCACTTCCAATTTTCCTAATATTTTTCCTCTTGTCATGTTTGAAGAAATTCGGAAAAGCCTTCTTAGCCTCTCCCTTGTCTTTGAAAATCTTCCTCCCAGCAATCGAAAGACCACTTAACTCTGCAATAAAATCCTCATCTATACGAAACTCAACGCCCTTGTACCGTAGAGTCCTCCCATTCCAACCTTTCACAAAGAAATTAGTTGCATCAGGGTACGGGCCTTGAATTCTTTACATAAATTGCATAACCCCCCCAATTCCAAATGCTTCCAAATAGTAGCATTTTTCTGAAACTCTTCACAAGAGCTTGACTCAATTCTGCAACGGTCTCCACCCATGGTGACATGCAACAAACCAAAACCCAAAAAAACCTAGAAGAAATGTAAAAGAAAAATGAACCAGGAGCTTCTCAAAATGATACAACAAACACCCACAATACGTGTGGGCTTATCATTCCAAGTACTTTCTTGCCAATATTGCCAGTCCATCCTTCTATGGAAACCAAGGAAAAAATAATGAAATTGATAGGGCAAAAGTTCGATGTGCAATACCCAACTCAAAATCATAATGAAAAACCTTTCCTTGAGAACATCACTCTTAGAAACAAGCCAGCTAGTCATCATTATAAATACACTTTAGATTAAGAGGTAGTGATTCAAAAGAATCCCACTTAGATCTCTCCACCACTCCCATGTTGACAACACCATCAGCCATCATGTTCACTTCATGAAAAACATGTATGATTTTGATCTCCTCAAAAGAGTTTATAATATAGATTGAGTCATTAATAAAATGGGCAATAGACCATGAAGGAGGGAACTTCATCAAGAGACAATTAATCACATTAAGAGAGTTCCCCCTCCAACCATAGTTTAGAAACCCCATGTTTCTTAGCCAAAACTAGGCCATGATAAGTTGTTGCAGCCTCTGCAAAATGGTTTGTTTGGATTCCCAAGGGGAGCGCCATTGCAGAGACAAACTTACCATTTTCATCATGTAACACTCCCCCACAACCAGTTGGCCTCAAATTTCCCTTAGATGCTCCATCAAAATTGACTTTCAACCACCCAGTAGTTGGAGCCTTCCACCTAACCCCCTCCCTGGGATATTTCAACTTTTTCACAAGATTGGAAAGGTCACAAGAGAGGTTCCATCTTTTCCCCACAAGCATATCAAAAGGGGATACCACCACTTTCAAATTATGGGAAGGGATCATCAAAAATTCAGATAGAAAATTGCTCCTGATAGCATCACAAATTTTGAAAGCCAACTTGGAAGGCGAGAATTCCTGCTAACAAAAAACTCTATTGTTCTATTCCTTCCAAACACCCCAAGCAACATGAGGCAGAATAAGAGACCAAAATAAAGAGAGGGCTAGGTTAGAAGAAGGAGAGACCCATTGAGAGCATAAGTCAGAGAAAGAAGCCAAAAAAACCCTAGCTAAGTCCCAAATATTAAAAATATGAGACCAAACTCCCCAAGTAAAACTACAACTAGCCAGCAAATGGAGACAATCCTTTGCTTCAACTTTACATAAAAATAACCTATTCGGAAAAGCCATACCTCTCTTCACAAGATTTTTCAAGGTAAGAATCTTGTCTTGACACAAAAGCCAAAAGAAAATACCAAATTTGGGCAACAACTTCCCATTCCACACACAACCCCAAAATGGCAAAGGACCAACCATCTGAGTCTGGAAGGAAAAAGCAGAAGAAACTGAGAACTTCCCATTAGCAGTTAGATGCCAAATAACAAAGTTGTCATGAGCAACCGAAGTAATATGAATCAAGGATAGGAAATCCACAAGGGCCTTCAAATCCCTATTCACCAAATCAAGACCAATCCAACTACCTTGCCAAAAATAATCAGCAACATAAACACCCCATTCCTTGATGCAAAAATCCTTGAATGGAGCCACCCAAGGTTCATATTTCAAAGGCCCATTCCCAATCCACCAGTCATCCCAAAAAATAATCCTTCTACCATTACCCAAAATCCATCTCAAACCAACAAACACAGACATACAATGATCAATTGTTAAGTTCATATTGAAAACCAAAATCTTGTCTTCTCTCAATCCATTATTTGAGGCTTCTCCTTTCAAATCACAACTAATATCTTCTAGTCTAGTCATTTGAATTTATCCACATTACCATATGGCTGAACATGTTTTCTCAAAATAAAGTTTTCCAATTGCTTTTATTTACCTCTACCATGTACCACCTTCTGAGACTTTTCTTTACTTTCAATGTCTTTCTCTTTCATTTCATAGGCCTTTTTGCTCCCTTTGTTATCTAATCTACTTATTTTATTATTCACCATCCTCTAAAATTAAATATTTTGACATTTGTATTTTAATTTTTTTTTTCCAAAATTATATATATTTTTTAAAGATTTCATCCTTACCTTACTTTTTAAAGTCAAAATTATCTTCAATGTGATTGTCTCAATTCTTTGTTATTTCTTGCCATAACATGATTTATGGTTTTTCTTTTATGTTGTAAGAAGTATTTTAGTTTTTTCTTCTCTTTTGGTTCTATATGAGAAAAAAATAGAATGACACAATATTCTTACAAGCACTATGTTTGAACATCTTTGAGGTTTCTCTTTCCAAATCACAACCAAGCTCTTCCAATAGTGACCTAAATTCTTGACTATTATCCACATTACCATGTGATTGAACATTCATCCCCCAAAAAATTAACCACTAATTGATGTGCTTTACCTCTACCATGTCCCCACTTCTTAGAGTTTTCTTTACTTTCAACACTATTCTCCTTCATGTCGTAGGTCCTCTTGCTTCCTTTGTTATCTAATATTTTTGCAATTCATCATCCTTCAAAATTGAATAGGTCTATGTTTTTTGTATTAAATAAAAAAATGTTTCAAAGTTATATATATTTTTTTAAAGAATTCACCCTTATTTTTTTGTCAAAATGATCTTCATGGTTATCTTAATTATTTTCTATTTATTTTTATAACATGATTAATGATTTTCTCTTTTACATTGTAAATAGCTTTTATATTTTTTTCCCTTTTAATTCTATATGAAAACTATATTTGAGCATCATCTTATTTAATGATTTTTTAACAATTAATAGCAATTTTATATTTCATTTATACCAAACAATAATACAAAATTATCTTACTTTTAAATCCAAACATATTATCGATTCTTGATGTCCACCTTTCAAATGGAAATGTGACATAAATTCTTGATAAGCACCAATTTTAAACGTGCCTTGAGAATTATATTAAGCCTTTTGGAAATAAAGTATTATTTAATGATTGTTAAATGAAATTTCAATATCTATTAAAAGCAACACATAGATGAGATGGAGGGCCTAGCTTGATTGACTAAAGCATCATGTTGCAAGAAAGAGGTCATGAGGTCTAATCTCCCCTCCATCCCCTTGGTACTGGAGGTGTGTCATGTCAACATCACCAATCACATGAATTTTTTTTACCAAACGCACTAATTTATCGGGGGGTCCCTGATTCCTGTAGTCTAAAAAAAAAAGCAATACATACATATCAAAATTAGCAGACAATTAAAACATTCATTGATAAAGAATTTTTGATGAAATACGAGTAGCAAGTGGTAACATTAGATGTAGTAAAAGAAACTTATAAACATGTTCACAAATCAAACTCACACTTTGTATATAGAGTTAACGACTATACTTGTTGAATGTGTAGCACAATTCCATTGTTCAACAAACTGCAACTAGACTATCCCGTCATAGTAAAATCCTTTGAGAATAAGAGTGTAACTTTGAAACTTAATGAATGGTTCATAAGGCACAACACTTGTTGAAGGTTTTGCAAATGGGGTTGCAAGCTAAGTGGGTTTAATCTTAGAAAAACTTTGTGGTTAAGCACGTTTGAATTAGAGTAGTATTGGGATGGGACCTCTTAGGAAGGTCATGCTTCACCTCTGTGAGCATCACCTAATTCAATGAGTGCTAAGTGGACCATTTAATATCATGAGAGATGGGTTCTTGTGAACCACTACTCATGAAACATGAGTCAATGAGTTTGACTTGTAAAACTACATGGTTGAATCCTAATAACAATATCACAATTTGACACACTGTGGAAAGTACCTCTTACTTACCTAATTATGCAATTGATATTCCCATAAACCCTTATTAGTAAGGGACTCTGGTGGCCGAAATTGTAGTAAGTGGAATGGCCAAATCTCAGTGAGATGTCTTTTATAACCACAAACTCTCTTTTACTACCGGCTACAAGTATGGAATACTTGCAATGTCCTCATCTTGCATGCTTCTATCCCACCCTACCACTGCCTCCAACTCCGCCTGAGCTCGGCCTTGTATTTCTTCTCTCAGTACCAACTCCACCATGGTTCACTCTGTAAGTAGAGCCACAATGTCTATGCCACAGAATATCAGCTTCTGTATGTGAAAAATATTATTAAATCAAATATTTATAGGTTTTACTGAGGGTTTTGATAATGTCATATGAGGAACAAATTAACATGGGAGACTACTGATCCCAAAAAATGCAATGATGTCATCCTTGAGCTTGTCGTGTCCTTGAAGTGAAAGGAGCACATCTACGAAATTTGAATCGACTGTCCCTGGGCAGAGTGGACTGTCATCATTGGTTGATGATGTGTTGGGCAAAAGCCTTATTCGAGATACTAGATAACTGCAACAAGCTTGACTTGGTAGAGGGTCAAGGAGTTGCAGTCACGAGTATGACAAACGGTCAATGAGTGTTAAGTGGATCATTCATTATCATGAGAGATGGGTTCTTGCGGACCACTACTTATGAAACATAGGTCAATGAGTTTGATTTGTAAAACTACACAGTTGAATCTTGATAGTTATATCACAATTTGACACGTTGTGGAAATAACCTCAGACTTGTCAAATTGAAAGCCCCCATCAATTCAAACCCTTAGATAGACACCTTCAACTTTTTATACACAAAATCAAATGAATGTTTGCGGGGATCATTTTCTTTGATGTTCCCTTCGCTTTTTGAAGCTCCAACTATCTACATGGGCAAGGAAAATACAATTTCACAATTGAAATTTGAACTTAACCATTGTAGTTTGTAGAGTGAGAGAATTCAAATAGAATACAAAATGAAAAATGAAAGATTAAGTGGGCTCTACATATGCCATCTAAGCGGTCAATGTTTAGAGTGCGTTGGTTAAGCTTAGTCTAGAGAGAGGTGTCCACTTTCTTGTTTGCCACACAAGACTGGTGTGTACTCACCATAAAAAGTGATTGGAATATTTGACAATATTATGTTTAGTAATTGTTTTTTGGGGTAATAAATAATTTTTATCAATTATTTAGTAATTTTAAGTGCCCTTTTTAGTTTTAAAGAATTATATAATTTATGAAGTTTTTAATATTTAAAATATATATTTCCAAGGTATTATATGCTAATTTAGATAATTATTTTCAAATACATTCAATGTTAATAGAAAAAGTTTTAAATATGATGAATTCAAAATTTTCTTTTCAAATATGTATCTACACAACAATATTATAATTGTTTCAAAATAATAAATACAAATTGAGTACAAATTGATGTCATATTCTTATTTTAGTGTAAACTAAAATATAATGTGGAAGTGAATTAGTTGTTACTGTAATATTAGTTAACATGAAAGTACCACAAATTAAGTAAATTATAGTATTTTGAGAAAAAGGATGGTAAATAAATGCAAAAAAAACATGCATATATTCAAAATGAGAAATATGTTACAATTATTACATTATCTTAATTATGTGTCTTCTATATCTTTGACAATATTTATTTAATATTGGCCTAAATATCGAGGACACACATGATCCAAGGCAATTTAATGATTGAATGCATTTGTTTAATATTGGTTCCCCTTTCAAAAAATAGTAAGAATAAGGCTTTGGAATGCATAATTTGGCATATTAGAAGCTTAATTAAGTCTAATAAATTAAGGGACCTAAACATAATTTGTAATTGTTAAGGTACAAAATTTTCTATACTATAGTTTGTAACATAGTAATGAGACTCAGACTTGGCTAGGGTGACTCGGCTCAAGACTAGACACCCGAACTTGGTGCAGACTTGGAAAAATGAAAAAAAACCTAGAAATTTAGAGATTTTTAAGGATTTAAAACTTGTTTCAAGCACCCTTTATTGAATAAACCTTAAAGACACAATAACATCATTAAATAGAAGCAAATTTGATCACATTCACAAGTATACATCGATCACATAAGTATAAAGTACATAAATTGTAGCTGAGTTGCTGAAGGAAATAACACACTTATATATATATACATATATATATATATATATATATATATATATATAGTCAAACGTATACAAAAATCATCGAATATGAAATCCATGACATCAAATGTTCCATACAAATATGAAATATCAAAAGATTCAAAAAAATAACTAGAAGTCTATGGCTCAAAGGAGCTTGCATCCTTCCTATGAATGTGTCTAAGATAGGTCTCATATGATGCAGTAGCCATAATCTCAAGTATCAAGGTAATTTCCCTAATGAGGTTGAGGGGCAACGCCTTTTGTGGGGGTCTAGGCACAATGCCTCTAGTGGGGTCGAGGGATAATGCCCCTCGTAGGGGTTTGGGGGCAACACCCCCAGTGGGGTCAAGGTGCAACACCCCCTAGTGGGGTCAAGCATTGGAAATGCCCATTGCGAGGGTTTGGTGGTAGCACCCCTAGTGGGGTCAAGAGGCAATGCCCCTTGCAGGGGTTTGGGGGCAGTGCCGCCAGCGGGGTTAAGGGGCAATGCCCCTTGCAGGGGTTTGAGAGTAGTGCCCCCAACAGGGTCAAGGAAAAGCACCCCTTGTGGGGGTCTAGGGAAGCACCCCCAGTGGGGTCAAGGGGCAACGCCCCTTGCGGGGGTTTGGGGGCAGCAATAGGGTTGAGGGGTAGACCCCTCGTGGGCCCAGGGCAATGCACTTGGGCGTGCTCTCCTGTGGTGATACAGGCCGGGGTCGAGGGGCAGAGCCCCTTCCACCAAGCCTAAATTAAGACCTCTAAAACCATACAAACCTTCATGGTGTACATCGTTTTACATTACAATAAGTAAAAAAAAAGTTTTAACTTTAAATTTCATGTAATTTGGACTTTTTCAAACCTTACTGCCTACTGAGTCCTACTAACAAGACTCGCTTGAACTTGACAATTCTAGCTAGGACTCAGTAAGACTCGATTGAGTCCGAGTCCAAGCCCCCAAGACTTGGCCAGGGTGACTCGAATCGCGACTTGCCGAGTCCTGGCGAGTCTTGTTTCAATGGTTTGTAATTCCCCTTGAGGCATGGTTATCAATTCATCTCTTGAGACGTTAAATTTTATGCACCCCCCAAGGTGAGTTTTATGTGCCCTTTGAGGTGAGATTTGTTGCACCCCCCTGAGGTGATTTTTTGTAAGATAGTTCATGGATTCAACATAATGGAGCTTGTTGGGTCATGAACTTGAACACCCCTTTTTAACATGGCCACCTAGCATAACACAACTTGCTTGCCAATGAAGCCATGTGTTTATGAGTGATTTTACATCCTTGTGAGAGCATCATTTTTCTAGACAACACACTTGATGGATGATGTTTGGTATTTGAGATGATTTAATACTAAGGTCTCTTTTCCTTATTGACTCAAATATTTTAGTACTAACTATGTGTTTGGTTATGTCTCTTTTGTGTGTCTTCTTCATGTTTACATTGTGTTTGTTTTCATTTTATCATCATCTTTATGTTCCATCATGCCATGTGTTTTCATCGTGTATTCTTTGTGTTTTCTGACATGTATGTTTGTGTATGTTGTCTTACTAAATTACATACACGTGTGTTCCTTTGTTCTTATGTTGGATCTTGGATCCTAGGGGCTTGTGTCCTTGCTCTTGATCCTTAGTCATCCCATCTCTTCAACATTTAGACAATAAGATCCCTCTTGACATATATTTTTCTACTTTAGTGTTATTTTGAGCATAAGTTCAAACTCCCACTAAAGTGGGGGCTAAATGTAGCATCGTAAATTGTCACCCTTGACAATTTCACTCTATGTTTTCCCCCCTTTTATTTATTAGACCTAATTAGGATCCTAATTTAATAAATTATGCATTTTGTGGCCCAATTTAAAATAGTTTCTAACAATCTGCAAGCATAAAACAAATGCTCTTATTTAATACTTTGTTTATGACTTTTTAGATTCCCTAAAATAGGGTTGGGATAGTGGCAGCCTAGGTGCATATGTCCCCCTATTTTGGCTCCAAATTCAAATATATCACTGTCAGTATTTTATTATTTGAAATTTGAATATCTAAAGTCATCCACTGGGATTTAAATTTTGGGAAATTAGAATAATAACATATAAATACCTAGTTATTGCATCATTTCAAATCTATCTAGCAACAAGCGAGCATTAATAGCAAGTATTATGATCAAGAGCATTATTCAACAAGTCAAGAACAACCATTAAAGATTTATTGTAGCAATTCAAGATCCTAACATCATGTCAAATCTTATGTGAGTTGATATGTGATCATGTTATCATTTTTTTGTGAAGGCTAACCCTTGTTGTAGGTCTCCAAAGCATTCAAGCAAATCAAGAAAGAAATATCCAAGACCTTGAAGTGATGTACATGACCTCAGTCCTTCAAGGAATCCATTAAAGGGTGGTGAATTGCAAAAATTTGTGATTTCATCATTCCTTCCTATCCAGGTTATTATTTTATCATTGGCATTGCCATTGTGGAAGTAGAAACACTTATATGGGGTTTGACTAAGGCAAGCCCCTAAACTGGCCCAACACCCCCCCTTTTTGTGAATGTGTAGATCTCAGGTTGAAGAAGATTGAAAGGAAGTTTGAAGACATTTGATTCATTGTTGCATTTGAAACCTTAGGCCTTGACAACTCACAAGAACTCAATTACATAAATATCTAATAGTGATTTAGCAAGTTTGCAAATGTGAAACAAAATCTTAGATCCAACACTTGAGGACTATGAAAATAGATTTAAAAAAGAGCTACACGGATAGTGGCACCCCCAACACCAACATCCTAACAAATTTAGTTGAAATTTATATCACATGTGCACAATGTCCTTCTCAATCTAGATCTAGTGTCAAAATTTTTGTTACAACTTTTTAATTTTTGAAATCTTGCATTTTCAATTTAGGGCACATAGTTCAATTAGATTAACGTAAACAATTCAATTCTAATTCATTTTCAAAACTCAAAAGGATCAGATCTAGGCCTGATTGAATCACCTTTATGGTTTAAAGTCAATTTAATTTCCTCATGGATTTGTATCCTAGTAATGAAATCCTAGAAATGATGGAATTAACCCTAGGTTTTGGACATTAAACTTAAGGGATCCACTTTTCTACATTTCACCCATACTAGCTACATCAGAGGTCATTATGTAGTTGATTAAATTTAACACAATGATGACCTTTGGGGATTAAACTTACATTAGATACATCTTTCATTTTCATACCTTTCATTATCTTTCAACACATACCATCTTGTTAGGCTACCTCTAGGAATACCCTCCTAGGTTTATGTTGAGCTTAAAGTGTAGGAGATTTTATCCACTCTTTTTATTTGGCCTTTAACCCTTAGTATTTTGTTAATGAACCCTTGTTTAACTTGATGACATACCTTTTTCTTTGAGGTGAGATTTATTTCTAGTGTTTTTGAGCAATACTTTTGGGGACTAATCGACGAGACATTCAATTTTGATGCCACATATCTGTTTTTATAGAAACTATACAAAAAATAAGTAAATATAAAGTACATACTATCCATCATGTTCACAAATTTAAAGATAACATTAAAAAAAATACTAGTATGGCATTAAAATCTACATTAGTTTTCTAAGAAATATGTATATATTAAGGTCTTGATCTCTAATTTGTTTTAGTAGTGTCTTTATTTTTTTATCAAAAACACATGCTTTATTTTTCTACATAATTTTTGATCCACTCATCCAAAATTTCAAAATATATATTTTCACATTTTATGCTCTATTCTATTCACATTGAAAAATAATTATATTAAAAATAAAGTTAGAGGGTATCATTTTTTTTGGCTCCAAAATGGGTCTATTTGACAATTAGTAAAAACTAAAATATTGATTAAAATTTTAGCATACATTAAGTGATGTTAGCTAACTTTCCACTAAATAAATTTAGAAAATGCTATGAAAACGTCAACAATCTAGAGGGAGCACACCTCATATCATGTTATATTTTTCTAAGAAAATATAAGCCACTTTGTGTACTTCCCCTATTTCACTCTCTTAATTTTTCACATTTTTAAAAAAATCATAATTTAAAAATTAAAATTTGAGCAATAATCTTAAATTATTTAATATATATCTTAAATTACTTTCCAAAATTCAAATTTTATTAATTTTAAGAAAAAATATCCATTTCCAAACATTTATCTTTATTATAACATATATTTCAATAATATTTATTCAACTAAAAAGTTGACAAAAATATCTTAATTTAATTTGATGTAATTTAAACAATTGGTATAATGATATGTATTCACAAATTGAATGTTAGTTTTACACAATACAAATCCTCTCTATTAATAATTCCTTCAAATTTTTCCAATAGATTACACCACAAGAGTGACAGATAATCTTCATAGTCAATCTGCTACACCCAAGTACCAAAATTTGAAGACACGGTAATCTAAGTGGGAAGCTTTCGATTTTTCTCCACAAAAAGCACAAACTCTCATGAAAAGAAAGCTCTTCATAAATTTAGTGATCTTGTTAGTAGCACAATATTGCCCAAAAAAATTGGCAATAAACATGTTTTTTTTTTCATTCCAGAATTCCAAAGGAAGTCCATGTAAGCGAACCCAAATAGGAAACTTGAATGTCACAAGGATAGGATTGAAACCAAATGACCAATTTTTAAGACTTAGACCATTGAAACCCAAAAACCAGGGTGCCTCAAGAAGGACCCTAGATCTATCTTCTTGGAAAGAAAAAGAAAAAATAAATAAACCATTGAACATTGTAGATACCTCAAAATTTTCACGAAGCTTTTGAACCTAAAGGATACATTTTCTAACAAGATCAATATTGGGGCGATTACTGCAAAAAATCCCAACAAGTGAGCTCCTAAGCCAATTAGATCTCTCAACAAGAAGAGAATCAAGAACATCAATAATTATCTATGCACCCTCCATCTCCAACAGAGAGACACACAAAAGAGAACACCTAGTAGAACTACCTTCCTCCACACCCCTTGGGGAAAGAACAACAACCCCAAGAGAAGAAACAACAATGCCAAGTATGTTAATAAGAGAGACATAACAACAAAATCATCCACCTTCGACAAAACTCCCCTCTCTTCCAGAGTGGATGAAATAGGCATAGGAAAATTCATAGCACGAGAGATGCCTAAAATTGAACACCCAGTAGAGCTACCTTCCTCCACACCCCTCAACATAAGAACAACCCTAGAATAAGAAACAATAACCTCCAAAATGTCTACAAGAGAAGACAAAGCAACAAAATTATCCACCTTTGATAGAAACCCCCTCTCTTCTAGAGCAGAAGAAATGGGAAAAGACATATTTGTATCCTTGAGTTTTATAATGGGGGACAAAACTCCCTTAAAAGGGAAATGAAAACATTTTTCATACCCAAAAACTAGTCACCAACAATGGTCTCACCAAGAGGCACCTCAACAAACTTATTAGCCTTCATATAGGCACCCAAGAGGATACTTATGAGAAATTCATCCTCTTCATTTAAGACAACCCCTGCAAAAGGCGAGAAATCAAAGGAAGACACCCAAGGAAGGGGAATTTTTTTCCTCCCCCCACCAATCCTTTGCCTCCTCACTTTCTATTTGGGTAAAAGCAAGAAGTTGGGTACATGAAGAGGGGAAGTTTTGGGCCAAAAAAAATTCACATAAAATGCGTACGCGTTATTAAAAAAATGCGTGTGTTATGCTTTGGGTACTTGAGCCTAAAAAACACGTATGCACTAAATAACGCGTATGCGTTATATAACACATACATGTTTTATAACATGTAAAAATTGATTATTTAAAAAAAAATAGAAACGGGTACCCATTTTAAAACGCATACCCATTTTGTAACACAAAACGGGTATGCGTTTTACAAAACGCGTACGTGTTTTAAAACAGGTACCTGTTTCTAATTTTTTTTTTAAATAATAAAAAAAGTAAAGAACACGCGTTTTGTAACGTGTACATATTTTTAAAAACGCGTATGCATTTTTAAAATTCAAAATTCCCAACCCACATGCTGCCTCGGTTTTAGGCTTGGTAATCCAAGCCTTAGCCTTTGACCTGCAACTAAAAAAGTAAGGTAGATTGAAGAAGAATGTCCAACTTTGACAACATAGCTAATGGACTTTTTTTTCTGAATGAATCTATAAAATTAAAACCCATTAGAGAAAACAATGTCTACTTTCTAAATATATAACTTTTGTTAATATTGGATTATGTTTGCTATTTTTTAATTAATTTCTAAGCAAACTAGTCTTTAAATTTGAAATATCAATTTTTTTGGTTTTTTAATAACTTTTTATTGGTTAAGTTTCTTGTAAAAAAAATTATATGGAATCAAATTTCAAAAAATTCTCTACACAATGAAAAAAAAAGAATCAAAAAATATTTTGTTTATGTCCAATTATGTTGTTCGTACACATTGATTTAAAAAAAATCAATTAAAACCAATCAAAATTTAATAAAAAAAAAATATTCAACCAAAAATTACAAAAAAAAAAATCCACATCAAACTTCATGTTGTTAGCTCTCATTTCCCAAAAGGAATTAGCAAAATAATTTTATTTGGGTCAAAAAGTGTTGTCCGTACACCTGCTTGGTATGGTAAAAAAAGAGACTTTTAAAAAGTGATTTTTATAGATCCCTATCAAAATTTAATTTCTATAATATGGGTATTTTAATAATTTACATATTTGGAAACTAGATTAAAAATTAAAAATTTCATATTACTGACTTTTTTTAATATTCATTGTGTAAGAGCCTCAAATTTTCAGTCCAAGTGTGACAAATTCTGAAAAACAGCAAAAACATTTCCACTTTTTGAGCTTTTTGTGTACCCAACTTCTTGCATCAGCCCATTTCATAAGAGAAACCATCCTCATAGCATGCAACCACAAAAGAACTTGCTACATCTAAAGTTGTTGTTGACATAGGGGAGATGAAGCATTCACAAGGAACCTACTCCAACGTGATTCCTTTGCCCTCCCCATCATTTGAACCTCCCTCATCATCAATGTCCTCAGTAGAGGAAGCCAGACAATTTTTCGTTGCCATCGTGTAGGGTTTCTGTCACTCCCATTATTCCTTTGTTAACATGTCAACACTAGGACCCTTTTGATCTTAAAACTATGTTATTTATAATATTAATTTGTTATATATTTTGTGGTATTTCCTCAATAAATTATAAAATATGTTCTTAAATTATGAATTTCTTGTTATATAATCAAATATTTTTTACTTATTGATTTCCTTTTATTTATTCCTTGTTTGATTTATGGTATTTTCCTCAATAGCAATACAATATGTACAGAACATATGAACTTTTTATGATGTGATCTAATATTTTTATTAATTATTTTTTTTAAAAAAGTGTATGTTAGATCATCATGTTGAATTTTAGACATATAAACAATTTATAATTAACTAAATAATTTTCTTTTAATTTGTTTTGTTTCACAATTCAATAGATTTATTTTCTAGTCATTTGGTATGTAGTCATAGCATTTTTAATAGTCATTAGTTAAGCACTAAGTCCAATAGAACATAATCTTTGGTATAGTACCCTATTTTCTCATAATAGATTATAGTTTCACCCAAATCACTAGCACTTCACTGCACACATCTCCATGTGTCAATTTCATATTATTTGATTAAATGACTTAGTAGTATACTAGATTAGCTTAAGGATGTATACATATTATGTGTTGAGATTTATGGTCTTGTGCTAAACGATAATCACTTTTAGAGAATTTATTGCTTCCATGGAGGGCCATGTTTAGGATCATGTTATACAAGGAGGTCTAAAATGATTTGTAAATGATAGTAGAAGGTAAGGAGAGATTTGAAGACTGGGTAGTGTGTGAATAACTAAAAGTAGAAAAAGAGGATATAGATTAGCTTATGAAATGCAATATTCGTGGTCCAAATAATGTGAAAGTGTTGGCATTGTATTATAAGTCAAGAGTTTGATTTAAACTATTGTAAGCCCATTATGATATAAATTATTGATGTAATTCTAATTTTTGACCATATATATTGAATCCAATTCACTATCATGAGATTCTATCAATTCTTAACAAATGGTGTGTTTATGTTAAGGCTACATAGTTGGGTAGTCCTACCATGACTACATCAGATGGTATTAGAGTGAGAAAATTTTCCATGAAGTGTTGAGGAAAACTAATTTTAGCGTATATCATTGTGGTGTTGGGTATAAGATAACAAGAGACATTACTTGATCATTAAAAGATCACCAAATTGTGGTGGTTTGTAAAAATAGCTAGTAAACAACAATCAAGTTTGAGGTAGTTTATAGGGAAGTATGTAAACAAATTGTCAAGCTTGAGGTGGTAAAAATTATATTTCTAAATAAGAATAGTTGAGATGTTTAAGTAAATAGATCATCAATTAGAAGACAATTTGTAATACTAAATAGTTAAAAGCAAATAAAGAGGACTTCCCTTGAGATAGAGTGTTTATAGTGAGGCAATCTAATAACAATCTGAAAAAAAAAATGTAAGAGATAGAATTTGAAAGATTTTGTGAAAGATCAAGGTGGGTAAATCACTTATTAGTGATATAATGCAACAAAAGTGAAGAATTTTTTAATGGATAAAAATTGCCAAGGATTATAAAATAGAGCACCAAAATTTGAAGAAATTTGCAAACAAGTATTTTGTGATATAATAATAATATAAGGATGAAAGGAAATAATGGGATTCGTAGAGTAGGGTTGTTAATATGGAAAGATGTACCAAGAAAATACAAGGGAAAAGTTAGAATTGAAAGATGTTGAATGTAGTAGATAGATAAGATAATTTATAAACTTCTAAGAAATATGAGCAACAAAAGTTAGTTTTGAATAAAAGTAGTGTTGAAAAATGAAGAACATTATTCAAAGAAACATTGGTTAATTTTTAAGAAATTAATACAAAGTTTGGCAAGTTGTAAAGAGATATAAATGATTAACAAAAGATACAACATTAGAAGTTAAAGACATTTTACTTGAAACTAATGATAGAATATAGAAGCTAAAGAATATCAAAATGAAATTAAAGATGATGAATTTGCAAATAATATGGATTGTTTCATATGGAAAAGAATTTCATTGATAGATTAACATGTATTGAAGAGAACAAAATAAGTTTAGGGATTTGTTCAAATGAAATTTATTGAGGACCTACTTAGGTATGTAAATAATTGGATGATTGAGAAGATCAGGATATTTATGTTGAATGAGTAATATTAAGTGAAGAGGATTTGAGAAGTATGAATAAATAATGTATGACCTATGACTAGTTTAGTAATATTTTAGAAGTTTGGAGGATAATAGGGTTTGGATTTGAAGGATCAATAATGTATAGGAAGGAAAGAAAGAAATGAGGTAGATAAAGATAGAATATTTATGGAGGTTATGAATTGTAAGAAGGGAAGTGATGGCAATGGTGGTTGATGAGAAAAAATAAAAAAGAATATGAAAAAATGACACTTGTGAAAGATATAAAAGTGGTAAGAAAAAAAAGACAATGCGGTAGCTCAAGAAGTAATAATTAGATTATTAAAAAAAATAATAAAAAAAATCAATTGTAATAAGGGATGAAGAGTCTAGAATTTGGAGAGAGTGAAAATAAAAGCCACATTTGGGAAAGATGACTAATGATAAAAAAAAATGAAGGAAAGTGAGAAGACTATTTGTGAGAATCGACCAATGAGAAGGAATATTTGAAGAATATAGACAACAACGTCAAGAGGGATTGGAAAGATAAGTATAGAGACACAATTGATGAAATAAACTTTCATTTGGTGATGTACTAGATATTAAGGATGATAAGTAACTAAAAAAAATTGGAACAATTTGTGAAAGGCATGTGTTTGATAGAAGATATGAAAAATGTAGTTAATTAAGGAATGATAGAAATGATTGTTGACAAGAAGAATCAAAGTAGCAAAAACAAGTGAATGAAAAGAGATGATGAAATATTAAGATCTATGTCAATAAGTGGAGATATGGTTTTTGGCAATGATGATAATCAATTTTTTAGTGAGGTGATTTTATTTTTTTTAGTTAAATAATAAAAGAAACAAAAGTATAAAATTATGAAGGTAATGGGGAGAGAAATATAGGGTTAGATTTGAATCTAGTAGTGAAAAATGAGTATAGTGAAGTTATATAGTTTTGTGAGGTGATATTGGTTATAGCAAGTGCTTATTCAAAGAAAATGCGAGGAAGTCTACATGAATAAATTATAATGATGAGATTGCATATGATCATTAAAGGAAGTTGATATTAGGAGTTTTTTTCTAAAAGGAAGAGTATGGAAGTGAAAATGATTGAACACTGTAGAAGGTACATAATTTAGAGGACAAAGAATTGATGAGGACACACTCTCTAGGAAAGAAAAGTGGAACTAAGTTATAGAATGTAGGTAGGGAACTGATGGTGAAGAAATGTATTAGAAGAATAGTCTATGAATCATTTGACAAAATTTATTAAAAAAAATGGAAAATGGAAAGAGAAAAGACCTCAAAAGAGAGCTTTGATCCATTAAAAAAAAAAAACAAGATGAGTCATTTCTAAAAACTAGAATCACTATTACTAGGGATTATGTGATGTACATTGTGATTCATGCAAATATTTCATAAATAAAACTTAATGAGGTTGGCCTATACAATATTTTAATATAAATTGAGGAATATGTTGTAATATTACAAGAACACCAATCATATAAAAAAGTATTTGAAAGTTGGGAGGTAGCTAATATAAAAATGTTGTGGGCTCCTCTCAAAGACAAAACATAGATTGATAATAAATTGGTAACAAAGAAAGGATTTAAACTCAATTATCTCATCTAAACAAGAACTTGGGAAGGCTACTTAATAGATCTATCCTCAAATAGGATGGATAAAGATAAATTTTGATAGTGCATTCAAAGACAATCTTGGTAAGATCAGTGCTAAAAAGATTATCAAAAATAAAAGGAACTTAGTTGTTATTTATGTAGGGGATATTGGTTTTAAAGCCAACAATGAAGTGGAAGTAGCTTCTACTTTTCAGGGCCTAAAGTTGATGGTCTCTCTTTGTATTACTTGTTTACCAATGGAAGGAGACTCAAAACTCACCATTGGCCTCCTAATTGGCAACATTCGATGAAATTGGAAATATGGTACATATATTTTAATGATGTTAGAAAATTGATACAAAGGTTCTCAAAGGTTAATATTAGGTATACATTCAAAAAAGGCAACAAGAATTTGAAAGATTTGGCCAATGTGGGTATAAATATTAATGGATGGATGTCATGCCCCCTTTTATAATAATGCATATTATGAACTAGAAATTGACTATTTCCTAATTCCTATATCTCCCCTAGCTCAATTTTGTTTGTGTTCTTCATAATCTTTCCTCCATGTCTATATAAGGTTCCTAAAGTCTTTGATTTTGAAGATAGTCCCAATATTCCAAGTTTTTGGTAGTCATCAAAGTTTTAGAGTTCCTCATCTAGGAGTTCTTTCCCATCTAAGTCCACCCTTTTCTTAGTCCCCACAAAATTTTTTAACTCCCCCATCCCAACATGACTTTCCTCCCATCTTCATTTTTCCTTTATCCTATGAAGTTCCAGACCTATCCATCTAGGAATACCTCACAAAAATCCCCAACTTCATTCCCTTCTCACATTGATCTATCAAGTTTTCCATCTTATCATCCCTTTCCTCTAAACCCAATATTTTCCCTTACCTTGTCAAAGTTTATACTTGTCCTTATTGTCTTACCTTCCACTTGAACTTTTCTCTTCAACAAATGATACAAATCATGGGGTATCTCTCAAGTGAAAACTCTATTAATCCATCTCATTTTTCATTGTTCACCTCACCTACCTCCACACACAATCAAATTTCCATTAATGCTTAGATGGATGGTACATATTCCAAAGATATTCCATAAGAATAGAAGAATCATTTAATAATGGGGGCATGAATCCATATGTACCTCTATCACTACAAATGAAGATGTGGCCTTTTTTTCTATTAATGCAGTAGTTGGGGTTTCAAATCCCATGGGATCCTTCGCCATTAATGTAGTAGTTAGAGTTTCAAATCCAATGGGATCCATTGCCATTACTGTAGAGTACTTTTGTACATCACAAAAAGTATTTCCCCGCACTTCTTGTGTACATCTAGATACAGATGGTATAATTTCAAGTGCATTTTGAGGGAAAATGTTGTTGGGTATAGGCATTCTTTATTGCATACTAGTCATGAGATCTTAACATTTAATGCAACATTTGAAATTCTTAATAAAGGTATTAAAGATTTAGAGTATGAGTAGAAAAATTACTATTAAATATAGACCAAACCCCAATTTGGAACTTTCAATGAGAACATGTGTGTTCAAGCATCTAGATCTATTGATAAAAACTTGCATATTTGTAGGTCAAAGGAAAAAACCCCTCTTGACTAAAGGAGAAATCTCACTTAGAGGATGTATTAGATTGTAATGGTGGCAAATAACAGCCTTATTGAGTCTACATGACACTTATTGTCATAATGGGAGTAAGCTTTGCATTACCTCATTTGTTTTGTTGTGATAGTAACATTTTGTGTTGTATTTTTGACTTTCTTATATAGGGGAAGTTCCATAATCTTGTTCTTTCAACCACTGACTATGTTTGTAAATTTGGGTCATTGTAATTCCTATGTAATATCATAAAGAAATTGCTATTGAATATACTTTTCTAAGTCTAGTAAAATATATTTAAAGCTAGAATTTATTTTTAATGGTGAACATGACCTGCAATATTAGGGTTTAGTGTCATTTTCATGAATGTAAGGAAAATATTTTGGTTTCTTAAAATTGAGTCCAAATCAATTAGTGTTTATCAAATGTTTAGGGTAATGTAGTGAATTTTGAAGCATAATACGAGGTCAATATCATTGTTGTGTAAACATGAATATAATCTAGGGTTTTATAAGGTTTTAGTTAAATATTTAGCCTAAATTATATTTGTCCAAGATAAAGTATATTATATTTTCATTTTAATTAATATTTTTAATATATTTGGCTCGAGACCTATAGTGGTTTGAAAGCATATCACTTTAAAAGTATATATATTTTAGAGGATTTAAGGAATATTAGCATAATTAATAATTATTAAGAATATTATAGTGGTATTAGAGAATATCACTTTAAATACATATTTGTAGGGGATTTAAGAAATATTTTGATTAATATTTGTTAAGGATATTATAGTGGTGTCATAAAATATCACTTTAAATATGTAATTACAAGCGATTTAAGGAATATTAGCATTAATATTTGTTGGGGATACTACAATGGAGGGTCTGGAAACTCTACTATGATCTTCCTAATAATGTAAAAAAATTGATTAACAATGATGCCCAAAACCAGTGTATGAATACCTTACACCTAACAATAGGAATATGGGTTTTTAATAAGTGCTTAGCTAATGTCATATCATCATTCATTTATATCATGAATTCGATAATTTACTTTATGCCTCCTTGAATGATTTTGAACTAGTTTGTTTGTGAGGTTATCATTATTCAGCTCAAATGGTTATATTAATAACATGTGTTTATTGTCACACAAGGAAGGAACTCATTTTGGCATATAGTATTGCTTATTCTTCTCCCTACTTTATTGCTTCAATAAACATAAACCTAAACCTTTAGATGATGTGAGTATACATCTCCTAACATAATTCACCCTTGACGTTAGGTGTGGTTATATTTTCTCCTACCATTTCCCTCTTTTAAATCATGTAAGGCATGGTCCACTTATTATCTTTACCCATTTCATTGTCAACTCCTTCAAATAGTTGGGGATGGAAGTTATCCTTAACAAGGTTGAAATATTCATCCATCAAGGCCTAATTTGCTAACTATAATCTTTCCAACTATGCAACTCTCCTACCCCATAGTAATTGTGTCCAATCTTCTAACTTTAATGGAGGATTTATCTCTCCCCAACTAAGATATTTAGGAGGTGTGAATCACTAATTGAAGGAAACCCCTTATTCTTTCCTCTATTGTTGGCAACTTTGAGTTTGGTCTAGAAATTTCCACCCTTCAAACTAAAAAAACCCAAGCCCTAGTTGTTCCTTGCCACTCCCTTTGTTCTACTATCAAAGCCATGCACTTGTTTCCATGTTCATGGATTCCTCCCACTCTAATGAAAGCTCATCAAACCCTTCTTATTTTGAGGAATATTTAACTTAGGTAAATATTTTCCCCCTTCTCTGGGTGATCCCACAATAGTGGTTTACAATTTTTGGCCAAACTGGACATTGAAATAATATTTTCTAACTAAATCTTCACTTTTGGGCACTTATAGCGGCTAAACTGTGAGGAATTTGAAGATGATGCAAAATAGAGTTTTGTGACATTTTGTATGTAGATTCTAAATATATTTTTTTCAAAATTTTTGGAATCAGATTGTACCTTTTTTTCCATCTCCCTTGAAAACTAGTTTTTTCAGAAAACAACATTTTTAAGGAGTGATGCTCAACGTATAATGCATAACTTTTTTTCCATGAAAGATAAAATTCTAATTCTTTCGAATTTATATTTACAACTCTGATATCTAGTGCGTACACTTGGTTAGGTATTGTTTTATTGAATATTTTTTCCTTAATCAAGTTTCAAAGTCAAACCAATTACAATTCAGACATAAGTGAACTGTATAAGGTGTAAATTTTTTTGTGTGTATCGAAATTATTATTATTTTTTGTTGGATCAAGGACTTCAATATATGTTGCACTCATATTTTCAAATTTTTTTGATAGTATTCTATTTTTCCACATGTGCAGAACAAAGAGCTTTTTTGGTGAAAAACCTATGTTTAATAAAACTAAAAAAACAAATAGACAATAAAACCAAAACATATTAAAATTATAGTCGTTGGATAGCTCATTCTGAGGACTACCTGGTTCCTATTGGGTTCATGAAGTCTCCTCCATTTTCATCTTCAACTCAAGCTTTGAAGGGAAAGAATTCTGGTTTTTTTTTTCCAGAGAGTAGGGAGGTGGAAAAAGGGGGGTTTGCTCGAACCAGGGTTCATCAAACCCCCTTCAAAATGGGGTTTTCATTGTTTTTTTTGGCAAGATGGGATCCACCATGCATTTAACTGGTTCACATGAACCAAGGTTCATTTGAACCCTTTTTTGATTCGCTCAAACCAAAGGGTTCATTTGAACCCCAAAAACCAATTTTTTGTATGGGGTCATTTTTTGTCACTTTTCATTTGTCACTCAAATTGCAAACCACTTTTGTGGGTTTACCCCTCTACATGTGTTTTAGATTGACCTTGAAAGCCCAAAGCCAAAAAAAATCAAGATTATGATTCTTATTCAATATGAGAACCCACAAGCTTAAGCTAGCGACAACCCCACCCTAGATAACCATATTTTCAATCATAATGTTCATTCCTAGGGGTCAATTATGTTAGACACACAATAAAACTAAGAGGTGGGGAGGTGAATTAGTTGTACATTAAAACATCAAAACCCTCATTAATGTTCAGATCCTTATTAGTCTTCAAACCCTTAATCAGAATTAACATGTATATAAATAAATGAAATAATAACACATCAAACACCATGCACAATAGAACACTAGATTTATGTGGAAAACCCAATAAGGGAAAAACCATGATGAGGATTAACTCACAATATAAATAAATAGAAACACCAACAATAGGCTCACTACCAGAGGGCTCACTATCCAAAGGACTCATTGTCTAGAAGAAAATTTCAAGAAAGTCTCATTACCGAATTAGAAAGAAGAAAGAAGAAGATTGTTACAAAGAGAACTCTATCTTAGAGCAACATGAAGATCCACCACATCAACTCTGAACCATCTGCAACCTTTAGCTCATTGCCTTTAATAACTTTAGGTACACTGAAAATGTAAACACCTTTTCACTGCTTTTGGTAGACTTAATCGTTAAATTTTGCACTCAAATCACAACACTTAATCACATTTTGCACCACAACACACCACACCTCCAACAAACTATGTTGCATTTATACCATTCACAACTTGAAGAACATCTTCAAGTTAACTACAATGAAACGTATGCACTTGAAGTGTGCAAACATCAAATAGGTCAGCACCAAACACTTTCACGATGGAAAGAAGTGAAGGAGGACCAAACTATGGGTTAACTAGGACCCAAATCTACACCGACATGCTACACCACACTTCCACAATCAGCGAAGCACATCCATAATTAGCGCTAACATGCCAAGTTGGAAAAACCTATATTAATGCCCTTAAGCAATCATGCTTAAGCTTCATTAAGTCTATAAACAACTTGTAGGCCACATAACAACATCAAACAACATACTGGGATATTCCATCATCAACATATTATCCAACAACACTGTCGCAACCACGTACAACTAAAGAACACAACCATCCTATGTAACCAATCAAATTTCCATGCACACTAACTCATGAATCCAACCTTACCGAGAAACCAAACATAAACCACTCCAAGGGAAGATAGATACATAAATTATTAGCACATTCCCAAATCTACAAGGAAAGAAACCTCAATGTAGAGAAATGCAAAGCAATTCCATTTCTCCTAGACAACCTACTTCACAATCCACACATTGGTGAACATAACTTCTTCTATCGCACAATCTAGAACCTAAAACTCTAGATATAGCACCTTTGAACACCTTTGATCATCATAGCCAAACTGCACAAGCATAAATTCACTACTAAAGAAATGTGGAGCATAGTACATAACATCGAGCTATCACATTGTACACTCTTTTATTCAAATTTTCTCAAAATCATTTGGAAACCAAGCACTATAAAAACTTTTTCAACATAACCATAACATCTATAATACCTTCACAACATCTCAATTGCACTAGAGGTTGAAATCCACAAACACCTACTCACTATACCTACACTAGAGGTTGACGTCAATGACAACACTAATGACAAGCCTCCAACAAATTATAGGTATAGACCTTGTTGTTGGTCATATTAATACTCATCTATATCTTAGGAATTGCTTGAAGAAAAAAAGGCATTTCCCATCCTCACCCATCTAGATTACAAAAAAATATCCTTCTATCTCATCCTCTAACTGCTTGGGAGGTGGTGTCAACATTGAGATGTGTGTTTCCTTCCACCCTCTCCACGAGATGCTCTTTGAGATAAAATCTTCACAAGGGTATTTTAAAGATAGAATTGAGAAGTTGGAATCTAACAGGATCAATATTATTAGATAGCAATGTCACATCTCTTAATTATATCTTTTAACAAATAGGTTATGAGTATCTCTCCAACAAAATGATGTTTTTTCCACTGAAAACTAGATAAGAACAAGAATCAAATTAAGTCATCCCCTTGAAACCATAAAGGTAAAGCTATTATGGTCAATCTCAAATTCCAATGGAAAAATGGATACTAACCCCCTTTTAGTGTATATGAAATTAATGATTGATAAGGTAGAGACCTTATTAGTATCCTCAAGGGCCTCAATTTTTTGCAAGGTATCAATTACTTTTCCTTATTTCTTTGTTTTTTGTGTTTATATTTCATTGTTTCTATTATTTATGAGACTATACAAATTTTCTATCTTATAGATCTATGTTTTACTAAATTTTTTATGGTTTGAATTGAGTGTGGACCTTTGTAACCCCTTTCTACTTAATCAAAAGTAAATAATAATGTTATGAGTTTGTAAGTTTTAAATGAATATTATTTTTGTAGCACCCCTCCATTTTGGCTCTTTTCATATTACAGTGTTTTCTTTGTTATGCTTTGTTCTGCTATTACTTTGACTATGGCACTTGGTTCTATTTGATCACAAACTGTTAAGTGATGCGAATTTTATATTTTGATGTGATGGTATTTTACTTTGATGTTATCATTATGGTATGCTTTGAGTTAGCCTAGCAGATATTTAATTAATGGTGCTTTATGCTTTTGATTATATTATTGATGTTAGACTCGTTAGTTAGTAAGTCTGTATTGGTGAAAGGGATTGGATTGTATCACTTGCTTGCGAGCGCCCTATGATTCTAAGATTTCCTCTTCACGATGTGTTTATTATATCATATTTATATGCATGTTCGATATACTCTTTGTTTGTAGGTTGACAGGTATATGACATCGACTCCACCTGATTTCACAGGTTTGAGCATGTCCATTGGCCAACAGTATTCAATTGGGAGATAGTAGCTAGGTTTTTCGTGCCAAGTCATCGCCCTAGTCATAGTGTGTAATCGGGTTATAGTTGGGTTAGTTGCTTATTTGTTGTTCATCTCTCCTTGATTTATTTAATTTCAAGTTGAAAAAAAGAGTAAATAAATGGCTTTTGTATTTAGGTTGTTTATTAAATAAATCTAGTTGTAGTGTTAGAAATGTTACTTAAATTATTAATTAATTTAATTTAATTAATAAAATAATCTAATCTTGGATTAGATTTATTTTATTGATTATTTAAATTAATTGTGTGGGATTAAGTCAAGTTGTTGATTTGGAAATTATAAGTGTTAATTTTTATTTTTTTTGAAATGAAAATTTTAAAAAAAGTGTTAAAGTTTTTGAAAAGAAGATTTTTAAAGTTATTCTTTTGGAAATGAAAATGTTTAAAATCATTTAAATTCATTTGAAATAGAAATTAAAAAAAATTTAAAAAATAAAGAAATAAAGCATGTTGAAAGAAATTTGTTTTTAGTTTTAAATTTCAAAAAAAAAAATCTCCAAAATAGATAGAGGAGCAATAACTATGGTGGATGGGATATTTTAGGGTATATTGACCAAATTGGGGAAAAACTTATGGGAGCCATTCCATTTGGATTTTGGATTTAAAAATTTCAATTTTGGAGAGAAATTGCTGTAAAGAAAAAAAGGGTTTTGTTTTGGGTGGATTCAATCTTGGATTTGAAGGTGGAGACTTGGAAGGAGATCTAGAGTTTTGAATTGGCAAGAAACTCAACATCAGATTGTTTCATCAAACTTCAAGATCACATGTTCTTTCTTGTTTTAAATGCTTTGAAATTTTGGTTTTTCAATTTGAAAACTTGGTTGTAAACAAATCTGAAAACCTCGGTTGAAATCATGGAAAAAGAAAACAAAGAAAGATTCAAACAATAGAAAATTGAAAGATGAACAAAAGGAATTTCTTTTATGAATTAGAAATTAAGAATTTAAGCTTGAAAATTCTTTTGCTATGTATTTTGTTCTGTAGGAAAAATTTGCTCATTCTAACTATTAAATGGAAATTTATATATATATATTTATAAATATATATGTATATATATACTCTGTTAATATATATATACATATATATTTTATAAATATGTTTCTTGTGCATTCTGGAAAAAAAATTGTTTCAATTTTTTTTTACTTTCAAAATTTTTGAGAAAAATTCCTAGGGAACAAGGGATTGTTGCTCTTTTTTGTTTATTGAAAATAAAATATAAATAAATAAATAAATAAAAATTTATTTATGGGGAGGCCACAACCATGGTTGCACAGCCACGCCCCATTGGAGGGGTGCTGCTATGGCAACACTCCCCACACTAACTGTGGGGGAAGTACGCCTCCACAGGGGAGGCTAAGCGCAGCTTGTGGCTGCTTCCCCTCTCCCTATGGGGGCCCATGGGGCCAGGAAATAAAGTTGTCTTTTTTTAAATTTCTTTTAATTTCATTTTTTATTATTTATTAATATTATTTTATATTATATATTATAATATTTATATATTATATATATAATATGTATATGTTATATATATAATATATTATAATTTAAATAAATATTTTATTATTATCATTTAAATATATATATATATATATATATATATATTAAATAATAGGGTATTATTTTTAATTAGTTGGAATATCGAATGATATCTTTTTTGGGCATATATTTAAATATTTAAAATATGAATTTTAAAATGATTATTCTATTATCATAGATTGAAATAAAATTGACTTTATAGCAAATGATTTTATTTAAAAAGTTGAATTTTATTATTGTGTGTAATTGGAGAAAACAGAATTAAATTCTTAGCTTAAGTTCCTTAACACTGTCAATATAATTTTAATTACTTTTGAGTAGTGCAAATAATGTTAATTATTCTTATTTGATTACATGCAATATGTTATCGCCTTGTTTGGATTTAGGAAATCCTAAAGTAGGATAATGATTTGCTTATTTTATCCTTTCGTTATAAAATCTCCCTCTTTTGTGATGTTGGGAAAATCGAGTTTTATGTTATGTAAGTCTTCCAGATTAGGTTTTCTTTTGATATCGGGGGATGTTGTAAGACGTTAGTCAACCTTTGTTTTGCCTTGGGTAGTGCGTCTTGTTGGATCCAGTTAGATACCCAGTTATCATGAACAAGATGTACAAACCACACTCTTTATTATCCCATTCCACTAATGTACTAAGCCTCCATTTGTGGAATGGTAGCTTTAAACCTCCTTAGACTCTCGAACCCCTAAATGGAGGTTTTCTACCAGTTTTCTATAAAAGACCTAAACAGATCAAAAACTCAACGAGATTCATCCAAAACAAGTTTAATGGAGAGCTAAATCGCTATGTTACCAAAGAAAATAAAATTTAAGGCTTGGTGGTGTTGTATAGGCCATACAAAGGATTGAAAATAATAAAGAAAATGTTGTTTTGAAAGAATAGGGTTCTTTTTATTCAAAATGGTTTCAAAGATACAAGAAACTATCTCAAGCTCACCTTCACAAGGCCTTATAAAGGTGTTTACATCATTTTTTGTAACTACCTGTTGAGGGTCAAAACAACACAACAACATTAAATAGAATATTACTATTCTATTTCTCCTGAAAGAGAAAGATAACACATGGTGACCTAGCTCCCAAGGTCTTGGTAATTGGTTCTCAATTATGCCGATATCACTCAGTGGTTGATATAACTATAATGTTCAAGGGGCCTTTGTTGGTAACAAGGAATAGGACTGCATAGCATCAATTAGTCTATGTTGGGGGGGTTTAAATAAAAGAAAAAGATGAATCAGAGCTTCAAATCAAAGAAACATGAGTAAAATTCTTACATATCCAGACATGCATATCAATAATGAGTGTTTATCCCACCTAACCACAACTATAGAAAGATGCAATCCATAGAATAAACTATGCTACTGCATACATCCATAATGCTAATTCAAATACCATCAACATTCACTAAAATTACTTCAAACAAATCACTCACTCATCATCTAAAACACATATCAAATGAATACGATAACAACTTCATCCATAGATAATCCAATGATATATTCTTGAATCTAGTTCCTTCTATTGACTTTCATCAAATAAGAAACAATTAAGCACAACAAAAATCACTAGCATATGGATTGATCATGTACCATTAACCTTATCAAAATAGATCCACACTTTAAAACCATAACATAAAGGTGTATGAAAAACTGTAAAATAACCAAGTTTTACTAAACTTTTAGAGTACCTCTCCTAAAACATAGAAATCCTAGATCTACTCTCTATTTTCTATCATTAGGTGGCTGATATTTCTTCAATTATCCGACCTTTACAAAGTAGAACCTAATAATACATGTATAGAGTACCACATGCACAAGTTTCCCAATTATCAATCAAGATCCACAATTAATGGAACTAGAACTGAACACAAAATTGGACTAATGAACCCCCGTTTCAAGGCTGATCACTTTGTTGTACCAAAAAGAAATCTGATATTCCAAGGGAAAAGTGAAATCCATAGATCAAACTCAGATTTGAGCTTATGTTAAAACCCACAAAAAGAGGAGAAAAGCAGATATTGAATATGGTGAAAAGAGTCAGTTCACTTTTGTACTAAATGCTCAATGATGTACTCGTCATAACTGGAAAACACTTGTTGAAGAGTACTCGAATCTGGCCCATCCAACTAATCACCTTCAAATTTGATCCTTTCAAATTCTATAGAAACCAATCTTTGTATCTCCTTTAACTTGATTAATTCCTTTCTAGCAGTTTTTATCTCCTCCTTGATATCCATAAACTGATCTAATAACAGACTCTCCCCATCGTCTCCTTTTTGCATAATTTATCTCAAGGTATACGAAAGTTGTTCCACCTTGATCTTCTTCGGTCTAACTCCTTGCCATGAAGGTTCACCTGGTTGGCTTCTCTGAGAGGTCTCATCTGATGCCCCTGACATTTCTTGATTTTTGCAGCAACATCCTATATTAGATGAACAAAACATTCAGTTTAGTCAAGCATATAATCCCTACTCCATCCTCCTAAGATAATATTTACTTAGTCAAACTCTACCTTTATCAGAGGTGGAACTGTAAAAGTATTAGGCATAAAAGATATTTCTTATCATGTGGTGGGGCCGAGATCGGAATTGGATAAGAACCAAAATGGGGTCAAAAGTGGGATTGGAATAGGATAAGAACCAAAACGGGGTCGGAAGTGGGATCAGAACGGGATCTGGACCAGAACTAATTATTAGTTCCCAAATTAAACTTCCACTTCGGTTTCGGTTCCAACCAAGAACAAGGTATAAAGACATCATAATGAACGAGAGAAAAATAGTTCTAGGAAATGAAGAGTATTTCAAACAAGGTACAGTCATATGAACTTTAAACCTTGGGTCACATGGGCTTAAAGAAAACAAGGAATATCATAGTTTAATCCTTCAATAGCTCCTCAGTACTGACCAAAATTTAGCCAAGATTCGCTCCACAACTCGCCTCCGTGATCAAATCAATTCTTTCGAGACTTCCTTGGCCATGGTTTGCTTAAACAATTCGAATAATAATGATAATGAGCCAGTTTAAACATGATAAAACATTCTAAAAATTAATTTGCGCATGCAAACAAGCTGCATTTAATGCCATAAATGTGGTCATTCGAGGACAGAGCCAACGACATGAATAGATAGTTAAGTCCACAAAACATCAAAAGGTAAGGTGGACATGGATCCGAGTCAGAGACAAGATAAAGAAACCCACACAAAGTTCCTTACTTAATTTCCAACCCCGGATCCAGTCCCGAAAAAAGGACCAACCAAAACACAAAACCAAAGATGGGGGCAAAGACAAAACTGAAATGGAACTTCACAAAGTTTGAAGTTCGATTTCGGGTTCGGATTTGGTCCCAACCAAAAGCAAAGAACAAAACAAAAGCACAAGGGAAGTGGGACCGGAACTAACACTAGACCCAACCCAAACAACAATGAAAAATGAGAAAGGAAATAAGCGGAGATGGAGTCGGAACAGGGACACAATATGGAAACTTGAAATTTCATACTAGCATTCCAATCCCAGCTCTGCTTCCGTGGGAGAAAACAAAAAAAACACAAGGAAACGACCAACAAACAAGAGGACGGGTCAACCCAAGAGTTTGTTGAAAACAACCAACCGAAGCAAAGGAGAAACAAAAGAGAAGACGAAATCAGAGTTAGAATGATATCCGAACTAGAAACCTTGAAAGAGTTCCATGTTTAGATTTGGTTCCGGACTTGCCTCCGATACAACAAAAGACAGACTTAGGAGCAAAACAAACAACTCCTAAGACCCAACCAAACAACCAAAGGCGAAAAAAACAAAAGAAAAGGGGGACCCATTTTGTTCCAAAATAAAATCAAATGGGGTGCTTATGCAAGGAATAACACTGCCCCTTCATCTTCAATGATCTAACCTTCCCCTTTCCCACATGACTCTTCACATTCTTGCTTTTCTGTACATTTTTTGCAATTTTGCACTTTTACATCTTTTACAACTTTTGTCATTTTTTCAAACTTACATTTTTGACCTCCTAGAAACCTATTAAAGACTCAATTACATTTCAATGGGCCCTCACATGGCCATTTTACATACTTTACTTGATAAAAATTCAAAATTTGAAATATTGCCTATTGGAGGCGTAAAACTACTAGGTGCTCTTGCACCAACAATTTGACCTCATTCTCATTGATTAAATCAAAAGAATAGATCTTTACAAATATATAACCACTGCAGTGGTGATAAAAGGTAGAGAAAAGAAAACTAACTATTGTTTTCTTCAATTAGTATATTGCAGTGAGATCAAACTAACTACTATGTTTGCTTCAATTAGCATACACATGAAAAAAAACACTCATGTCTACTTAAGTTAGCTTATTTCATGAAAAAGTTGTCCGTTGATTACAAAGGAAGTCATCTCCATTGATTACAGAGGAAACTAACACTAATACCCCCCTTAAGTCTAACTAAGGAGAAAAAAAAGAGTAAAGAGGGAAAACCTTGTGGGAACAAAAGCCTACCCTCAAACAAAAACTAATTGAACATGGCAGGTACTATGCTGCAGATCCTTCACCCCATTGGTGATCTTGCAGAGAGTGAAACTTGAGCTCAGTGAAAGTATTTGTCAAGATGACAATAGTCTCTTCAGAAGTGGGACAGTACTTCAAGTTTATAAAGAATGCTTGAAAACAAAATATGACCCAATGTATACAAACAGCATGTATTCCATTGGGAAGAAACAAATTAATAGGTTGATGAAGAAGCCTCTCCATGTCCAATTGAAAGGAGGAAGGACAAAGTCTCAACATGTGTGTCTTTAAAAACTAAGTAGGAGTCTCCAAGCTTGAATAAGCCATAAAATAATCACGGTCAAAATCAACCAATAAATATGATTCAAATCAAGTGAAAGAGGAAAATCATGAATTTCAATCTCCAAAGATAATGAAGATGGACCAACAATTGTGTTGAAACTATCATCAAAGAGGAGAGGTAATCCCTCAAACGTGTCCTCCAAATCTGAAATATGTGTCTCCGTAAACAAGTTTGAAAATCCTATCGAGAGATCATCCCAAAAATTTGAATTAGGAAGACAATGGATGCTTTGTTGCAAGAAGCCATTGGAAGATTTCAAAGAAGCAACATAGAACTCAAAAGTAGGAATAGATGCAAGGACAAAAGAGTAGCCCTCAAAGAGAAGAAATATGTCCTCAATAATGTCATCAACATTTGAAATGAGGGATTCTACAAATAGAAATGAAATGTCAGGTAGAAATTTCTCCCAATGGAATGAATCCAAAAGACATAAATGATCTCACTAAAATGAATCACTAGAGGCTCTTGAAGAAGCATCTTTGGAATCTAAATTTGTAACAAGTGTTGTTGATGAGAAATCAATGAACTAATCATCCATACAATATGTGCCCACATTAGATGAGGCAACATAAGTCTCAATATCATCAATAGCCTAGTTTTTCAAGAAAACATCAATTTTAGATGAAGATTCAATGTATCCATACAACTATTGGATGATGATCCAAGTAGTAAAAGGGCACTCAGTGTGGTCTATGTGATGTAAAGTATCCTCATAAATAGTAATACATAATAGTCCATAGATTATGTCATTATTATATTAAACCATGCATTCTTTTCATCATAGTCACTTGGCTCAGGAACGAGCCCGAGGAGATAGGGTAGTAGATCTAGGTAGTGATTCTTTATCCCTTGTTTTCAAGACAAAAAGTTCTTTGAAGCTATCCTAACAACAAAATGATGAAAATGGTGTTTAAGAGACATGATTACCCCCCATAAATGGAACTTTATCTTAGCTTGTGATAACAAGGTGCATGTATATAATCCCCTAATAAAGAATGCTAAAAGCATAAAAAGATACTTATCCTTTGCATGAAGTGACATGCAAGCACAAGAATGAAACATGCAAGTTCATGCAAAAGAAATTTGCACATTGTAGCAAGGAATGAGCTCGATCTACAATCATAAAACTCCAATTGATAAATGCATGCCTATGTTGGAGAAAATTGTAGGAAATTCCATGAGTGTGAAGATATTTGTTGGGTGTGATAGGAATGAAGATGCTGGCAGCCATTGCATGGGTAGAGGGCGCTCCTACTGCTTGGTCAAACACCTGTGCCCATCTTCCTTCTGTGTTGTAAATAAGATCCTCTATGTAGGCCAAGCCATGTAGATGGCTACATGTGGAGGAAAGCAGGCTGGAAGAAGCAGATGAATGAAATCAAAGCCAACAATTTTCAATGCTTCAAAGCTCGGTGGGTGTGATATTTGGGGCCTATCATGCTGTTGTTCAGGTTTGGGTGCTCAGATGAGAGGTTTGCTGAGGACAACAATAGTTTTATGCAGGTTTCTTCCTTGTTAATTAGGTCACGGGTCTCCAAAAAGATGCCTGACACTTTTCTTCAATCTCAATCAAAGTAAAAAACATGATCAATTTAAATGCATATCGGGTCCACGACAGATGAAAATCAAGAATCATGATCTGTCACATGAGACTGCAGATGAAAATCGCCAGGGGTGGGGTTAGATTCCTTTCTGCTGTGAGTGGACAATCTGACTCCAAACGACACTTCAGAAATGTCTAACCATCTTCCTGTGATTGAAAACACACAACAATAGAAAACAAACTAATTACAACAAGTTCATTCAATCTATGGCTTAGACTATCTCCACCTCTGCTCTGATACCATGTAGAATTTTGCAGATCTACAAAGATAGATAATCAAGCACAAAAAATGAATTTGCATAAAAACCAACTTCTTTATTCCTTTGTGCCTTCCTATTTGAAATTGATGGTGAATAGTGTGCTGATATGACTTCACCTCCAAATGGCCATTGCCCTTCGTGCTCAAGAAAACTCGTGCCAATCTTTCAGCAACAAATCACACCTTGTTGTGGTTGATTGGTTGCATCATGGGCTACACTGGATTGTAGATATTCAAACCTTAACATGGTCTTCATGCCAAAAACTCACAGCCATAAGCAATGAGACCCGCACATATTATAGATGCAAATATGGTGCCTTTGTAATGCCTCAGTCTGCAATAAATTTGATGAAGTTTGCATAAGACAAAATGTGGGCCTGCTAACATGACTTGATGGATTCAACCTTGGTCAAGCATCCACAAGTTTAATCATTTCCTCCAAGTGCTTTGTGAGGCATGCAGAAGTCAAATCATGGCCTATTCAACAAAGATGCAAGATTAAATTGCACCTCCTCTTTGACACAAATGAGTCCAAAATGACCAAACTGGTGGTCACGTGAGGGAATGAATGCGAGTCAGCTTACTAAGTAGATTTTGAATGCAAAATAGACTTTCGACTACTAAAAGTAGAGAAAATATTCATTCTTGTCCAATCGTTGTCTACCACATTCGCCTATGGCTTGAAAAATTATTTGCAGGGCTTTGATACCATGTAAAATTCTTACAGATCTAGGAAGATAAATGGTCAAGCACACAAAAAATTGAATTTGTGTACAATCTGACCTCATTCTAATTGATTAAATAAAAATCATAGATATTTACAAATATACAACCACTGCAGCGGTGATAAGAGGCAGAGAAAAGAAAACTAACTATTGTTTGCTTCAGTTAGCATATCGTAGTGAAAGTAAACTAACTGCTCTGTTTTCTTTAGTTAGCATATGCATGAAAAGAAACACTCATGTCTGCTTAAGTTAGCTTATTGCATGAAAAAGTTGTCTATTGATTACAGAGGAATTCATGTCCATTGATTACAGAGGAAAGTAACGCTAACAATGATGTCATTCGGGAATATCGATTATCTATTATGAAGATTTCATGAGGTAGAGACTTATTCAACACCATTGCAATTAACACTCCCATGGCTATTGAAAGGTTTCAACCTTCTAGTAATGCATGCGAGAAGATATTAAAACATATCCATTATCGTCTTAAACTGATCTCATTCACACCACATAAAGTTTCCCCATATTTTGGAGACAACAACCCCGCTCTCACCACAACCTTCTCAGCTATAGAGAAGGGCTTGAAGACTCTCCATGAGTTCAACCCTTGACAACATAAAGAACAAAAAGAAAGGAAAGGTAATAGATCTAGGATAGAAAATGTATCAGTGCAGAAGATTTCTATTTTAGACCTTGAGGTCACGGGTAAATCATGATGAAGTTCCAAGAGGAGTGAGGGAAAAGTGGTTTTTGCATGAAAACAATGTTTCACGTTCCTTCTTTTCTCTGGTATGAAATTCCCACTAAATGTTTAAGAGTAAATACACTAGGAAGAGTATCTATTATTGCTCATAACTTACCCTCTTGAGTCATCATAAGAATGAATTACGTTTTAAACTTTTGAGTGAAAGATGTTAAGTTTATTTGGTAGAGGGTCTAACCCTTGGTTTATTCGATAATCTTTTGCCCAGCTTGGGTAACCATGCTTTAATTCTTTTTAAACAGTATGGCTCCTATTCATTACACTTATTCTACTCATCTTTCATGTTATTAACTCGGTTATAGATAGGTTAGGAACTTAGTAACCATTTCCACCTTAACTGGGTGCTAACAATAAGAGCCTTTTCAAACTATGCACTCGTGGGTAATCCCTGAGTTGTAAATAAAGTCAGGGTCAACCTCTTTTTAGGCTAGAGATCAAGTGAGGATCTACCTAAATATACTTTACAATAGCTGGTAGAATACTTCTCTGAAATTGCAAGGTATCTTATATTGAATCCTTATCTCTGTCATTATTGGATCTAAGAAGATCCCACACCATACAAATTTTATCAAGATGGGGTGTATTCTAGATCCGTTGATGAATCCATTTTAGACTATGGAAAGATACTCTAAAAGATGGAATATATATACTATCTCTTGTTATTATGTCCTAAATGCTTCAAATGAATGGTGTCTTGGTAATCAATAGCAATAAATGGATAATTCACTGATATTCATTAGAATAGTCAACAATTGAGGATCTTTTACATCAAGAAGGAAATCAATATGTTGTTCATAAGAAAATTTCTTAGCTAATGAATAGATATACACTTACTAACAAAGTTCTATTCATAGCACCGAATCAACAAGTTGGCATGTTGATATTCATTTGTATACTCTAGTTAACAAAATGATGAACATAAGTCTTTGATTACATATAGTTAGAAATATGATTTGTAATGTGTGCAGTATTTATCTATGAGATACTAGGGTCTTGCATAGCATGAATTTGATACTCCCTAGTATTGAGGGATTACTTAAATGATTTCATATATTGATCTAATCCATATGACTACACAAATGACAATCTTAGCTAACTACTTGTTATTTGTTAGAAAACTAGAGAAAGAAGTCATGATGCAGGAGCATCCCAGGTTTCAAGCAATCTTGCATCAACCAAAAATATTTGCATTCTTGTTTTCTTGCATTTTAGTAGTTATCTATCAAGACCCAATCTTAGTATTTCATACTGCATTATACCACATTGTAACATCGAAGATCACAAAGTAGGATATGTAATCTTCATTGCAACATCTACATCATATCCATAATTCATGTGTTTTGGAGGTCCCAGTACGAAGATATTGCTAACAAAATATCAACTATAATTGGACAAAGAGGAATCACAAACCAATCTTGGACTTTCAAGTGTGCAGACCAATTTTGTGACTTGCAGAGCTTAGGAAACCATTTCATAAGGATGCACATTCATTTGGGAACCTTTGTTCCGATCCACATCATGTTTGTCCAAGGATCAAAGGAGAATCATATGTTTTGGCCAACCTTCACACGTTTCATCAACTTTGGGGTTTGAGACCTCTTGAGGCCAACGTGGACCTTTTTTGAGTAGGGAATTGATATATATATAAGCATTGTGTAATTGCATTAGGTAGTAGTGATAGCAGAAGTGATAGAGGGATAGAAAAAAGATAAGAGCTTCGACCCACATTGTATTTATGGGCTTAATGCCATATCATTCTATAATCTATAAGTTAGGAGGTAGGGCATGTTTCCCATGAATAATTGATCATTATCTATATATCCATGTGGGATTGTTATTCCAATTCTTTGAGTTTATGTTGTGTTTACTCTTGTTACAAGGTTGGATAGTCCTATTCCTGGACTCTCCATCCTTTACTGCACCAAGTGGTATCAGAGTGAGTTGCAAAACTTGGGAAAGGAGAGCGAAGTAAGCAAGGAATTCCATAAAATATTTGTGTGGATAGATCACCGACTTGAGGAAGCCTACTTGTGTTTGTCAACATATCAGCAATTGTGAGGTAGTTTCAACCCTATAGCTAGATCACTGACTTGAGGTAGTTGCACTAGATCCTAGGAAGAGATGCCACCAAGGAGAATTCATACTACTATTAATGTTGTTGGAAAAATGGATGAGATTATGGAAATGATGCGAGCAATGAAAGTGAGATTGGATGCTATTGAAGAAGATAGAAGAAAATGCTTAAACCCTAGAACTAATGATGAAAGTGATGATGATGAAGTTCAAGATGCAAATCTAACTGAAGAGACCTTAGAAGAGGAAGAATCAAATTAGATGAAGATGTTGAAGGCTATTTCAAAAATAGGAAAATGACCTAGAATGGATATTTTGAACTATACTGGTAACCTAAACCCTGAGGAGTTGATTGATTGGATAAATGACATTGAAGAATACTTTGAATATGAAGAAATTGAAGATCTAGAGAGAGTGATATTTGCAAAGAATAAAGTGAAAGGACATGCTGCAATATGGTGGAAGTTCAACTGGAAATAAACAAAAAAGGTAAAGAAAAGATTGTGAAATGGGATAGAATGGTGAAAAAATTGAAGAACAAGTTTATGCCTATGGACTATGAGTTGGAGTTGCTAAAGAGATTGCAAAACTTGAGATAGAGGGAAAAGAATGTGAGAATATAGTGAGGAATTTCATAAGATCATCATCAAGACTGGACATGTGAAGCAAGCAAGGAGAAAGTGGCAAGATATATCAATGGGCTGAGGATGAACAATCAAGAAGACTTGAGTCTGGTTAGGATGAATTTTGTAGAGGAAGCATATCAATTTGCATTAAAGGTGGAGGACAAGCTATAAAAAGACACGAACAGAGGCAAAGAGGAAGAGGAGATAGATTTCAGAAAGGAAGGACACATTCTGGAGTAGAAAAACCATATGCAGAGCAAGAAAAGGACAGAGATTCATACAACAAGGAAGAGAGGGATTCTGATTCATACCATAAAGGGAGAGACGACAAAAAATCTCACTATCACAATAGAGGAGGCTACAATTCTTACCACAATGATGGATACTAGAGGGATGAGAAAGGATATGACAAGAGAACTTTCATAGGAACTTGTTTTAAGTGCGGAGGAGGACATAGAGCATTTGAGTGTCACCAAAAAAGTAAAATAATTGAAAATCATGCAAGAACCAGATATGTGAAGGAAGAACTAGTGCGACCACCAAGTTTCAAAGGAAGTCTTGAGAAGGGAGAATCACTATTCATGAGGAGAGCACTATTCTAGGAGAAAGACATACCTAAGGAAGTACCGCAGAGGAAAAGTTTATTCCAGACTAGATGCAAAGTAGGAGGTAAGTGTTGCAAAGTTATGATTGATAGTAGTAGTACAAATAACCTAGTTTCTAAGGAAATGGTGACAAAGTTGAATTTGGAAAGAAGAAAAAACCCAAAGCCTTATAGGATAGCTTGGGTTCAAGATGAGAACAAGATACTAGTAAGTGAGCAATGTCTAGTAAAGTTTCATATAGGGTCATATCATGATGAAGTACTATGTGATATTATGCCAATGGATGTATGTAATATGTTGTTGGGTAGACCTTGGTAGTATGATAAGAAAGCTATACATTATAGAAAAAATAATACATATACCATAACGTCCAATGGAAAGAGAATCACCTTGACGCTTTTGGAAGATGAACCTAAAAGTGAACTATGTGGTACAACTAGAATCAATTTGGTAGATGGAAGGAAATTTCTGGATGGATTGAGACATGGAAACATGTGTGTTGCTTTGATTCCAAGGAAGTGCAGAGCCCTAGATGTAGAGAGAATCACAAAAGAAGAAGAATCACTGAAGAAGGAAGTCACTAAACTATTGATAGATTACCAAGATCTTGTATCAGAGAATGTGCCTGATGGATTACCACTAATCTAGAGTATGATTCATCATATAGATCTTATTATAGGAGCTATTTTTCCAAACAAAGTTGCACACCAGATGACACCAACAGAGAATACAAAGCTAAATAGATAGATATAGGAGTTGTTGAAGAAATGATTGATCAAAGAAAGTATGAGCCGTCGTGTGGTACTGACTATACTTGCACCTAAGAAAGATGGAGAATGGAGGATGTGTACAGATTCAAGAGCTATCAATAAGATCACAACGAAGTATAGGTTCCCATTACCTAGGATGGATGACATCATGGATAGTTTGAGTGGAGCAAAGTATTTCACTAAGATAGACCTAAAGAGTGGATACCATCAGATTAGGATCAAAGAGGGAGGTGAATGGAAGACTACTTTCTAGAAAAATGAGGGATTGCATGAGTGGTTGGTCATTCCATTTGGACTAACTAATGCACCTAGTACATTTATGAATCTAATGACTGAAGTCTTGAAGAAATTCTAGGGAAATTTTGTCATTGTTCACCTAGATGGTATTCTGATTTTCAGTAAGACTAAGGAAGAACATTTGAGCACTTCAGATAGGTATTTTAGAGGCTAAGGGAGGACAAGTTGTTGATAAACATCAATAAGTGTAGTTTCACAAAGGAAGAAATAGTATATTTGGGATTTGTGATATCTACGAAAGGATTGAAGATGGACCTTGAGAAGGTTAAAGCAATAGTTGAATGTCCTACACCTATGAACATTGGGGAAGTAAGATCATTTCATGGACTAGCAACCTTTTACCAGAAGTTCATTGGAAGCTCTTTAGTAGTATTTGCACACCCATGACAGAGACAATGAGAGATGACCAAAATGAATTCAAGTGGACATCAAGAGCACAAAAGAGTTTTGAATTATTCAAGTGAAAGGCTATAGAATAACCTGTATTAGAACTACCAAAATTTGACAAGGCATTCCAAGTAGATTTTGATGCTAGTGGAAGTGCAATAGGAGCTGTGTTAAGTCAAGAAGGGAGACCAGTAGCCTACTTCAGTGAAAAATTGAATGATGCCAGGAGAAGATATTTAATTTATGATTAGGAATTATATGCAATAATACAAGCCTTGAAGAAGTGGAGACATTACTTGTTACCTAAGTAATTTGTGTTGTATATAGATCATCAAGATTTACAATATTTGAATAGTCAAGGGAAGCTGCACCAGATACATATGAGATGGGTAGAGTTCTTGCAGAGTTACACATTTGTGTTGAAGCACTGGAGTGGAAAGTCAAACAAGGTTGCATATGCATTGAGTAGGAGAAGAAGTTTGTTGATAGAGATGAGAATTGAAGTATTAGGTTTTGAAGAACTGAAGCATATGTATGAGGATGTTGTTATTTTTGCTAAGGCATGGAAGGCTTGCAAGGAACCTGTAGAGAAAGATGGAAGCAAATGGTTGGATTATTTCATTTAGGAAGGTATGTTATTCAAGAACCATCAGTTATGTATTCCTATAAGTTCAATGAAAGAGAATTTGATTAAGGAAAATAATTTTGAAGGATTAGTAGGACATTTTGGAATTGATAAGATTGTAGCATTGGTGAGTGAGAACTATTTTTGACCATAGTTGTATAAGGATGTTACAAAATATGTTTAAATTTGTAAGATTTTTCAAGTTACAAAAGGAACTAGTTAGAACACTGGAATGTATACACCATTGACAGTATTAGAGAGACCATGGGAAGACATTAGCATGGATTTTTTGTTGGGATTGCCTAAGACACCAAGAGGATTTGAATCTGTATTTGTGGTTTTGGATAGATTTTTTAAGATGGCTCATTTCATACATTGTAAAAAAACTAGTAATGTAGTACATGTAGTAGACCTATTTTTCAAGAAGATTGTGAGATTACATGGACTACCAAAGGGTATAGTATTAGATAGAGACACTAGATTCATTGTATATTTCTAGAAAACATTTTGGAAGAAGATGAAGACAAATTTGAAGTATAGTTCAACATTTCACCCATAGACAGTGGTAAATAGGAGTTTGGGGAACTTGTTGAGGTGTTTGGCTGAAGGTAAAGTGGGAATTTAGGACTTAATGCTACCACAAGTAGAATTTTCATACAAAAATTTAGTAAACCAGACCATAGGGAAGACACTATTTGAAATTGTGAATGGACAACAACCCAGGGGAGTAGTAGAACTAAGAGATATTAGTATGGAGAATAAAAGGAGTATGAAGGAAGGAGAATTTGTATGATTCATGGAAACAATGCACACTCAAGTTAAGGAGCATCTGGAAAATATGAATAGTACCTACAAGGAGAAAGATGATGAGAAGAGAAGACACAAGGAGTTTGCAGCAGGAGAGGAAGTAATGGTATATCTGAGAAAAGAGAGATTCCCAATTGGGACATATAATAAGTTGAAGATGAAGAAGTTTGGAACATGTAAGATCATCACGAAGTTTGATTATGGAAATGCATATGAAGTGGCACTACCAGAGGAATTTGGCATATCACCTATATCCAACATTGCGGACCTATACGAGTATCATGAAGGAGATTCACCAAAGGACAGAGAAGTTGGTTTGTCAAATTAGATAACACATCATCTAGAGGAAATTGAGGAAATTTTAGACAACAGAGTTGGATGTAGCACTAGAGGAAGGAAATACAAGGAATATTTGGTCAGATGGAAAGGGAGACTTGAGAAAGATTCATCATAGATTTATTAGGCTGATGTGGATCGCATTTTTTTACCTCTAGCCCCAAGAAAGTGAGAAGCTCACTTCTCTTCAACCTCGAGTGTCTAATGCAAGAGCATCCTAGGTTTCAAGCAATCTTGCATCAACCAAAAATATTCACATTCTTGTTTTCTTGCATTTCAATAGTTATCTTCTAGGACCTAGTCTCAGTATTTCATACCACATTATACCAATGTACCATAGAAAAATGGATCTTTAGAAATTTTCATGGTCATTTGGGTCTTTTCTTATGATTCTTGGCCTAATTTTCCATGATTTAATATTTTAATGTGGTCAACACATTCACATTAGGTCTTGAGTCTTTATAAATCATTAAAAACTTTATGATATCTTGTAAAAGTGTTGTGAAGTGTTGTAACACATTTTCACACTTTTCTAGAATCTTCTTATTATAATTCACTTAAATAACCCCCATTTTATCACTTACCAAGTCCTATTTCAAAGTGTTGTAAAATATTGTAATAAACTTTCACACTTTTCTAGGCTTGTTATAATTAATTGCACCTTTCTTATGCCTTATTTGGCCCCTTTATGTACTTACATGCCTTAATAAAGTTTATTTTTGAATATAAACCCAATAAAAATCATTTAATACAACTTAATTCCCAACACCCATTCACATGCCTTGAGTGGGACCCATTCACCATTAGGAAAAAAATGAGTCCCTCTTGGCAAACAAATCAAAATAAATTCAAATTATTGGTGGGTTTTTATTTATTAAGACCTAAGGTCGGCCTATGATGATGTATTTTTGGGAAATTAGGGCATAATTGTGTATAAATATATGATTTTCTATTCATTTTAACCCCCAATCAACATAATTCATCCAAGAATTCATTCTAGCATCAAAACATTCAATCATTCAAGCATCTTGGAGTAGCATACCTTCAGATTTCAACATCAAGGGTTTGGTGAGTTTGTGACATTGCTTGTTGTCTATTCATCATTCTCTTTCTATTTTATTTCATTTTCAAGGGTTTTATTACCAAATCGGGGTTTGACCAAGGTAAACCCCTATACTCTAACCCTTAACACTTTTCCCCCTCTTTGCAAGTGTGTTTTGCAGGTCTTGTGTGCAAATTTCTCAAAGAGTTAGGTGTTGAAAAGTGTCATCAATCCTTCAAGTTCATTCAAAGTCAACAAAACCATAATTGAAGCTTGGAGAACACTTTTCTGTCAAATTCTATAGATTCAGATCCAACAACATGTTAGGAAGAAAAGTGTAGACCATGACCCACAAAGTTGACCTTTAAATTTTTTAAATTATGTAGGTGGACTAATTCGCCGTTTGTGGAAAATGAGTCCCACAACTAGGCCTGAAAAGGTGATTTATGAAGTTATGTATTCTCGGCATCCTAAAACCTATTCCGACTACTTTTACTAGAAACATGACTAATTTTCCCAGCTTGGCGAATGAGTCCCAGTGGGCTTCATCAATAATTTATGTAGCATTCTAGAGCCTCTCCACATCAGTTTCAGTCTCTAGGTGCACCTCTCCAGTTTTGTTAAATTTTGTTATTGTTTGTTCATGTTTCTAGTTATATTTACATATCACAACGTGTTTTCAAACACTTCATATTTCTTTAGTTTTGTATTAATAATCAATAGATTTCATTAGTTTTCTACATTTAGATAATTGCATTTAGGAATATTTCCATCATACTTGCATTAGTTTGAGTGAGCCACCATATTTTTTGGTTTATCTCTCTCCTTTTAGGTGAAAAACCCTAGAAGTGCAAGAGAGCCAACATTACTAAAAATTGGGTTCATTTTGGTGAACCTACATTTTGAACATTCTATTTCTGATTTACATTGCATTTACATCCTAGGACTAATTTACATCAACATTGCATTAGGTTTTGCATTGTTTTACATCCTAGGGTTTTCAAAATTGCATTAGTAAAAAGATCATATAGATTTGATTCTTGCATTGAAAAATATTGAACTACTGCATTTGCATCAGACAATCTAAAAAGCATAAAATTTATTTTTAATTTTCTAAGAAAATTCAAAAAATTTCCTCCCTAGACTCATTTGGCACCCTAGGTGAATTAGTCCAGTTGCATATTCTGCACTATAATTTATATCATTTTCAAATAATTTTTTGCATTTCTATTTTTTGTTATTGCATCTCTATTACTGATTGCAGATTTGTTGTTTTATTTTATTTCTTTCATTTATTTGCGTCATGGCTATGTGTTTTAATAAGTTTTGGATGTCATTAAAATCTTTAGTTAACAAGTCAAACTATGCCTTTGGAACTGATCCTAATGACCTTGAGCTTCCTCATGCTCCTTCAACTCCTCATGAATGTCCTCCTCATGATGTTGACATCATTGGAGAAGATGATGAAAGCATGAATAAGTTCCTAAACGAATTCCTTGACAACCTCGAAGCCATTGCATCCTTTTATCCATCCATGAAACACCAAGACCTTCCTACAGTATCACCTCCTAATATGTTTGGATATTTACATCCTAAAACAAATGAAGGACCTAAGTTCCCTCCGTCAAGTGGACCTAGTTCTTCTAAACAAGAAACTCCTCAAATTTTTTATGATAACAAAGTCACTAGAACACCAATCAACCTTGAGGAAACTTATGGCAAAGGTTTTACCATATTAAGCAAGCAAGGATGTGACACAACAATTGAACATGAAATACATCAACTTTTTGAGCAAGTATCAACTAAAGAAACCACAAAGGGGATAGGATATCAAGATCCTTCTCCTGATATAAACTCCCATTTTCCTACAAATGAACCCCTACTTCTTAGGGATACAAGAATCATTTTTGGCCCTACTTCTCCACATTCAATCCCACCTATGGGTAAACCTTTTCAATTTCCTTTTCCTAAATCTGATAATGCAGAAATAGTACAAATGCTTCTTCGTCATGATCAAATTAAATTACCCCCTCGTACTAGAGTCAAATTTCCTAAAGACAACATTGTAAAGTATTGTGCATAACATTGTGTTCTTGGACATAGAACCAATGATTGTAAAACCTTACAACATATATTGGATACGTATGAGGCTCCTAAGCCTAGTGAATTTATTAGATAAATCAACTACTCTCAAATCCCTTATCATGTAATAGTTGTAGAACATTCCCTTCTCACTATTACATGACCTCTCCCATCACCTACCTCAGATCATTCTTGTCTTGCACTCAATGGGGGAAAGAAGTCATTACCCTTGTCCTAGTAATGCATTTGTTCATGTCCCTTAGCTATGCTATTCATATCCTGCTTATCCCAACTGAGATTGGGAAGTGAATGAATTGTTGGAGATTGAATTTCATTTGCATTACTAGTTTTTTTCTTTTTCTTTTCTTTAATGTGATTGCATATGCGTAATATAATCCATCATGATGTGTTGTTTGATGTTATCTCTCTTAGTGCAACTCCGCTATTTGTACCTCCATTCTTCTATATGTCGTACATCACTTTCACTTTTATCTTTTCAAATTTGCTTGTGTTTTCCTTTTGGGGATGATGCAAAGCATTGAGACACCCTATATCTCTTCCATGTTTACCCAAAAGGCCACTTTTCCTTTTTTGCTTGTCTTTTTCTTTTCTTGTGTTTTCCTTTTTGGGATGTCGCAAAGCATTGAGATTTCCTATATCTCATCCATGTTGACCCAAAAGGACCTTTTCTTTTCTTTTTCACTTTATTTTCTTTTGTTTTCCTTTTGGGGATGATGCAAAGAATTGAGATATCCTATATCTCTTCCCTATTGACCCAAAAGGCCTTTTCCTTTTCTTTTTCGCTTTCTTTTCTTGTGTTTTCCTTTTGGGGATGACACAAAGTGTAGAGACACCCTATGTCTCTTCCATGTTGACCCAAAAGGCCCCTTTTCCTTTTTCGCTTGTCTTTTTCTTTTTCTTGTGTTCCCCTTTTGGGGACAATGCAAGGCATTGAGACCGAAATGTCTCCTTCATGTTGACCTAAAAGGATTTCCTTTTCAATTTTCCCTTTTCTCTTTTTGCTTTTGTTCTTGTGCTTTCCTTTTGAGGATGATGCAAAGTGTTGAGACACCTTATGCCTCTTCCAGGTTGACCCAAAAAGGATTCTTTTTCGTTTGTTTTCACTCTATTTATGTCATTCTTCTAGTTCTATATATTTGGGGAATGATGACAGTTCTGAGACATTACAACAACGAACATATTGACCCCAAATCCATAGATCCCTTATGTGTCTGGTGTTTTCCTTTTGGGGGGCAACCCCTCTTTCTTTCATTACTTTTTATCTTGTATGATGCAACCTTACTTGAAAACATATGACTTGGCATAGGGATTTCCAAGTTGTCTCTCATGTCTTATTTCTTATTTTCATTTTTCATTTGCTACTTTAAAGTAATTGCTCATAGACCAGTGTCTAGCAATTCCTTTAAAGTGGGGGCATACATTGGCACTATTCATTTTTTATTTTTTCATTTTTCTTGGTTCTTAGTGCGGCCTTCTTATTTCATATGATACGTTTGTCCCTTTGTGGATGAAATTGGGTGTGGTTTCCCTCATGAGCATGATCTATCTTAGCATATTACATTCCTCTTAGTGGCCTGATGCGACACATTGCACCCCCTAAGTTGTGAATATTTTATTCTTTGATTGGTCCTTGATGCAGAGCAAAGAGGCAGACTGACTATAATCACAATTTTGTTAGGTTCAAACAATCTTCAATCACCAATTCTTCAATTAGGTATTCAACTCACCAATTATCTACTACACTTTTGTAGCACTCCACATGATGAATTTTGGCCTCAATCTTCAAAAATGATGGAAACCCACAAACCAATGATCATTTCAAACACCCTTTAACCTATTACAAAACTTATATCAAAATCTCCATAGGTCACTTTGGACCATCCCCCTCACCCCTACTACAATGATGTCCTAATAGACAAATTAGGCCACTTTTACAAAGGAACCACCTTGCAATCACTCAACCAACTCCCAAAACCTACTCAATTGTTTGAGGGGGACTTCAAATAGGAGGATTCAACAAATTTTAGGCACTCAAACCTTCATTTACTCACCCAACCATAAAACCCTCATTTTTGCCTAGTCTCAAGGGGTTTATTGAAAATCCTAGGTATGTCTACAACTTCTCTAACCAAACAAACACTTCAAGCACTCTCAATTAGGTCTGCAAAAGCTAAATAATCCTTCATATGGCCAACCACAACAATCTTTGGTCAAAACCTACACCGAAGCCTCTTAATTTGCTTGCAAGTTGCCAAAAACCCACCTAGGGCATCATCCCAAAACCCATATCAATAAGGTTCCTTGCTTAAACCAGCCATATACACAAGCTTCCTACACCTAAATATGCCATCCCACCAAGTTCCAACCAAAATAGTGGTTGGAATGGCTCAAAGTTACATTTTCACACCCTCAAAACCCTATGACTGTGTGTACACAGGGAGTCACAGTAAAAACCCCCAAAAATCCACAAGTTTTGGTGAAATTAAGCCAAACCTATTGCAAATGAGAGTTAACCTACCCTAGCACATGTTCAAATATAATCCAAAACAATAAAATGACTTGTATGGGCCGTACAGGGGTCTAAAAGAGCCAAATTACAATCAAATATGTAGGAAATTGTTTTGTTTGGTGTTCAAATTTTCAAATCTTACATCCACTCTCCATTGAAAATGTTCACAATTCCTTTATATGCACTTTCCATATTCCCCCAATGACCAAAACTGACTCAACCTAACTTTTGGACTTATATGACCTTTCATCTTCCCAAAGTTGCATTTTTGCAAGTTTTTACACTAGTTGCACTTTTTCCCCAAAAGACTCAAAAAATGAAATCAAACCAACTTAATTAAATTTAAATGGACTCAAAGGACCTTATTCAAACTAAATATGACATAAAATACCTAAGCATCTAATATTTGACCTCTATTTTCCAAAGATGGCCTTGGTGCCCTTGCACCATACTCCCGGCAAGAAAAAAACTCCAAGTTCCTTGGGGAATTTACATGGTATTGAAATAAGTTTGGTCGTAGCATCTCCTTGTCTTTTGAAATATTTTCCATCAAGGAATCCCATCCATTGAACCAGGTACTTGAAACTTGCATCATGCTTTGCATTATTGATCTTTCCTTCACTTTGACACTATATCATCTTCATAACCTGACCTGTCTCATATCTTCTATCATTTTCCTTATCAAGAATTGGTATAGAACTTGCTCCTTTATCTACTATCATACCTCTTCAATATAAAATTGAATTTTCTTCATCTTCACCCTTGGAACATACTCACACTCACCAACTTGTCCTTTCTTTTCATCTTGACACTGCTTCCTCTTTGCAAACTGATCTACTATTTTCCTCTTATCCATTCTCTCATCAAATCTTGATGTTGAACTTGTATTTACACCTATAAATAAACACTAAGACACTAATCCATAAACTCTTTCCTTCACCACGTCCACTACATGCTTGAATCCATCTACTTTCTCTTTCCAAACACACCCATTCACTTCACTCTTTGTTCTCACAACCACTTTCAAGTTATCTTCTCTTAGAACCCCTATGCAATCAAGTTTTGAAACCACTATCATGGTAGCATATGACTTCCTACCAACTTCTCTTTGCTTTGAAGGACATAGTATTGTCCCAACCACACTATCCTCACATTTTTCCACTTCATTTCCATTCTTTAAAAACATTCTATATCTTTGTCCTTCTCTTGGCCTATCACATCCTTGGTCTCTTCCATCACTGAGACCTTCTTCAAACTCATTGTTTTAACCTCTTCACCACTTGGGTGAGTGCAAATTTCATTTCAATTCTCTGTGTTTACTCAAATTTGGCCATGTACTTCCTTGTATCTTACCATCCATATTTTTACCTTGACTTCTCACTCTTTGCATTTGATACTATATCTCAAGGACCTATGTCCTACCAGGTTTATGAAACTTTATGCTAACAAAACCTAACTATCCACCATCCTCTTTGGAAACCATGTTCTTAACTTGCTTCTCTTCAACCTCAACCATTTTAAACTATTTCACTTGCCATTTACCTTGGCTCATTGGACCTTTTACTCTCATGTCTTGTATTAGATTTTTTGCCCCTATTATCACCATGTTTTATAGACCTCTGTCTTGGTAGTGCTTGATTTCCCATTGTCTTCTTTTTCCTTCAAAGGACACAACACTACACCTACCATGATCTCTTCATGCTTCACAAGCCATCTTGGCTTTCCATAGTCCATTCATTCACTTCATCTTTACCTATTATCTCTACCTTTGGAGTATCTACCTCTACTTTCATTGCTTTATTAGACTTGCTATCCACTATTTTTATAGTATCGAACTTCCCTCTAACATCCTTTTCAACCAATAGATGAAACTTTTTCCCTGTCATGACTTCATCATGCTTCTCAAGCTCATCTTGAATCTTCAAGGTCAATTAATCCTTGACCTTCTATGTCTTATTCTTCATTACCAAATCATCATCCTCTTTACTCTTCAACATTGCATCATTATTTACAATTGATGTCTCAACATCTTCCCCTTTTGTAGTGGCCATACCTTCTTCCTTTTTGTCTTCCTCTATCCTTATGAACTCTTTCTTTCCTACCATTACTATCCTTGTTGCCTTATCTCATGCCTTTTCATCTTCCTATAGTGGTGTTAGTGTGAACTTGGCTCCATCTTTCTCAATTGGATAAGTATTGGCTCTCCCATCATAAATGGCATATCTCTCAAACTGTAATGGCCTTCCAAGTAGAAAATGACAATAACTCATAGGGAATACATCACAAAGTACCTTGTCCTTATAGCCACCAATATTAAATTCAACAAAATCTCTCATTAACCACAATTGATTGACCATCATTCAACCAAAATGCTTTATAGGTTGTTTCATGAGGAATTCTTTCTAAATTCAACTTGTCAACCATTTCACTTGAAACCAAGTTATCAATAGAACCTGAATCTATTACCACTTTACATACCTTGTTTTTACATTTGCATTTTGTCTTGAATAGTGCTCTCCTTTGAGTCATCTTCTTCAACTTAGCATACCTTTCTTTCAACTCTCTGATTTCTTTTGCCATGGTACCTCATGGATGCATCTTGACTCTTCAAATTCCAACTGCCAAACTTAAATCTTCAACTCTTCTAATGATATACTACCTGAGCTCTAATACCAATTGACGCAGATCAGGGAAGCATACTACTTATAATCACAATTTTTTCAGGTTCAAACAATATTCAATCACCAATTCCTCAATTAGGTACTCAACTCACCAATTCTCTACTACACTCTTGTAGCACTCCACATGATGAATTTTAGCCTCAATCTTCAAAAAATGATGGAAACCCACAAACCAATGATCATTTCAAACACCCTTTAACCTCTTACAAAATTATATCAAAATCTCCATAGGTCACTTTGGACCACCCCCCTGACCCTTGTTGCAACGTTGTCCTAATAGACTAATTAGGCCACTTTTACAAAGGAACCACCTTGCAATCACTCAACCAACTCCCAAAACCTACTCAATTGTTTGATGTAGAATTTAAATAGGAGGATTCAACAACTTTTAGGCACTCAAACCTTCATTTATCACCCAACCATAAAACCCTCATTTTTGCCTAGTCTCAAGGGGTTTATTGAAAATCCTATGTCTACAACTTCTCTGACCAAACCAACACTTCAAGAAGTCTCAATTAGGTCTACACAAGCTAAATAATCCTTCATATGGCCAGCCACAATAATCTTTGGTCAAAACCTACACCCAAGCCTCTTAATTTTCTTGCAAGTTGTCAAAAACCCACCTAGGGCATCATCCCAAAACCCAAGTCAATAAGGTTCCTTGCTTAAACCAGCCATATACACAATCTTCCTACACCTAAATATTCCATCCCACCAAGTTACCACCAAAACAGTGGGTGGAATGGCTCAAAGTTACATTTTCACACCCTTAGAACCCTATGACTATGTGTACATAAGCAGTCAGTAAAAACCCTCTAAAATCCACAAATTTTGGTGAAATTAAGCCAAAATTGTTGCAAATGAAAGTTAAATTACCCTAGCGCATGTTCAAATATAATCCATAACAATAAAATGACCTTTACTATCCATATAGGTGTCTAAAAGAGCCAAATTATAGTCAAATATGTAAGAAACTATTTTGTTTGGTATTCAAATTTTCAAATATTACATCCACTCTCCATTTACAATGTTCACAATTCCTTTATATGAACTTTCCATCTTCCCCCAATGACCAAAATTGACTCAACCTAACTTTTGGACTTATATGACATTTGATCTCCCCAAAGTTGCATTTTGGTAATTTTTTACACTATTTACACTTTTTTCCCAAAAGAATTAAAAAAATGACATCAAACCAACTTAATTACATTTAAATGGTCTCAAAGGACCTTATTCAAACCAAAAATGGCATAAAATACCTAAGCATCTAATATTTCACCTCTATTTTCCAAAGATGGCCTTGGTGCCATTCCACTAGTCCTCCCTTGGAGACATTAGACACAATGTTCCCTAAGCTAATACCTCGCATGAACTAAGCAAGAATCCTCTGAACATTCTTTGCATGTTGCATTTTTGTATTTTTTATACGGTTACCTTGCATAACACAACTTTCATGCCTGTGGTGCCATTGCATTTGTTCATGAAGTCTAGTCTAAGCATACAAAACTTTGCTTGTCTCATGGAGCACAAAATGTCATTTTCTTGTGGCACCTTATTAAATTTACTAGGAGGTATAACTTTGGTATGGTTGAGTGGGAAGCCCATACCGAGGCATGACTTTCTCCATAGCCACCTACGTGTGTGTCAGTACATACTAGCCATGAGTGTATGTTTCTCACCTTTTAGGCCTTCTCACCTGATGGACAACCATGATTTTCATTGCCTCAGAGTGAGTACGCATTTTCTTTCCAGAAAAACAACCTAGGCCTGATCCACAATGGGTTGGACAAATGATCGAAGCTTGATTTGAATTTTCTCTTTCTTCTTTTCTCTCTTTCATCATCACTTTCATGCGTGTTCCTTTGTGTTTATGTTTGGTTTACCATGTGACCTTGGTCTTGGGGGCTTGATTACCCCTCTTGATTATTGTTGTCTCATCTTTCCAACATAAGTGCATTTGGATCCCTCTTGATATGCATGTATGGTTACTTTAGTGTGAGTTTGAAGCAAGTTCACACTCTCACTAAAGTGGGGGCTAAATGTACAGTAGAAAAATGGATCTTTGGAAATTTTCATAGTCATTTGGGTCTTTTCTTATGATTCTTGGCCTAATTTTCCTTGATTTAATGTTGTAATGTGGTCAACACATTCACATTAGGTCTCGAGTCTTTATAAATTATTAAAAACTTTATGTCTTGTAAAAGTGTTGTGGAGTGTTGTAACACATTTTCACACTTTCCTAGAATCTTCTTATTATAATTCACTTAAATAAACCTTTTTTTTATCACTTATCAAGTCCCATTTCAAAGTGTTGTAAAGTATTGTAACAAAATTTCACGCTTTTCTAGGCTTGTTCTCCATAATTACACCTTTCTTATGCCTTATTTGGCCCCTTTATGCACTTATAGGCCTTAATAAAGTGTATTTTTGAATATAAACCCAATAAACATCATTTAATACAACTTAATTCCCGCCACCCATTCACATGCCTTGAGTGGGACCCATTCACCATTAGGGGCGAATGAGTCCTTCTTGGCACAAAAATCAAAATAAATTCAAATTTCTAGCAAGTTTTTATTTATTAAGACCTAAGGTCGGCCTATGATGTATTTTCTGGAAGTTAGGGCATAATTGTGTATAAATATACGATTTTATATTCATTTTAACCTCCAATCAACATAATTCATCCAAGCATTCATTATAGCATCAAATCATTCAAGCATTCAAGCATCCTGGAGCAACATATCTTCATATTTCAACATCAAGGGTTTGGTGAGTTTGTGACATTGCATGTTTTCTATTCATCATTCTCTTTCTATTTTATTTCATTTTCAAGGATTTGATTACCAAACTAGGGTTTGACCAAGGAAAACCCCTATACTCTAACCCTTAACACTTTTCTCCCTCTTTAATGCATGTGTTTTTTGCAAGTCCTGTGTGTAGATTTGTCAAAGAGTTAGGTGTTGAAAAGTGTCATCAATCCATAAAGTTCATTCAAAGTCAACAAAACCCTAATTGAAGCTTGGAGAACACTTTCCCATCAAATTTTGTAGATTCAGATCCGGTAACTTGTTAGGAAGAAAAGTATAGACGAGGACCCACATAGTTGACCTTTGAATTTTCAAAATTATGTAGGTGGACTAATTCACCATCTGTGGTGAATGAGTCCCATTGCCAAGCCTGAAAGGTTATTTTTGAAGTTTTGTATTCCTGATATCTCAAAACCTGTTTTGGCAATTTTTACCAGAAACTGAACTAATTTTCCCAGCTTGGCAAATGAGTCCCAGTGGACTTCATCAGTAATTTTTTTAGCATTCTAGAGCCTCTCCACATCATTTTTTAGCCTCTAGGTGCACCTCTCTAGTTTTCTTAAATTTTGTTATTGTTTGTTCCTGTTTCTAGTTCTTTTTACATATCATAGTGTATTTTTAAACACTTCATATTTCTTTGGTTTTGCATTAATAATCAATAGCTTTCATTAGTTTTCTGCATTTAGATAATTTCATTTAGGCATATTTCCATCATACTTGAATTAGCTTGAGTGAGCCACAACAATTTTTGGTCCATCTCCCTCCTTTTAGGTGAAAAACCCTAGAAATGCAAGAGATCCAACATTACCAAATTTTTTTGGTTCAACTACATTGTAACATCAGAGCTTGTAGAGTAGGATATATGATATTCTTCACAACATCTACATCATATCCAAAATCCATGTGTTTTGGAGGTCCCGATACAAAGATAGAGCTAACAAAATATCAATTGTAATTGGACAGAGAGCATTCATATACCAGTCTTGGCTGTTCAAGTGTGTAGACCTATTTCGTCACTTGTAGAGGTCAAGAAACCATTTCATAAGGATGCACATTCATCGGGGAATCTTCGTTCCAATCTGCATCATGTTTGTCCAAGGATCAAAGGAGAATCATATGTGTTATGTAGAAAATTGGACACTCTTGAGAAAAGAAACAATTTCACGCTTAATTTGGACCCACTTTTGAGTACCCTTGCATTAATCTTTCCTTAAACATCATTTATAGGCCCCTAAGACCCATTATTTTTTATCTAGAGGCCCGTTTTCCTTGAGAAATCATTTAAAAACTGACAAACAGTACTAAAATCATTCACATCCCAAAAACCCACCTCCAAAAATCAGTAGTGGGACCCATTCACCACCTTGGGAAAATGAGTCCCCTCTAGTGGGACCCATTCACCATGGGTGGAAAATGAGTCCCCTTTGGGGGGAAATTCAAATTTAAGTGGGAATTTAATTAATTCAACTTTATTTTTTGAGGATGTCGGCCTTTTAGGTCTAAATAATGGGAAAATTAGGTATTGTTGCCTATAAATACATCCTTTAAGTCATTTTTCATAATCTTAAGTCATTTTTCTCAAGAAAAATTTAAATTCAAGAATCAAGAGTCTCCACACAAAGTTTTATAGGTATTTTCTACAACAAAATTGAAGCTTTTAGACAACAAGCTAAGGTTTTTGCAGGTCTTCAAGCTCACTTTCTATTCAAGATCTATCATTGCAAAGAGTTTGTAATGGATGCCTATGGTGAATCATGGATAAATCTAGGTTGAGGAGATGCAACTAGCCATCAAATCACACCTAATGATTTGTTTTCAAAGTGATTCCATCTTCCATTGCACTCTATCTTCATATTTAAAATTTGCACTGTATTTTCATGTCATTTACTTCTATTTGATATGTTGTAGGGTTTCTTGGGTTGAAGTCTTACATCATTCAAAACATTTTTATTCATCTTATTCTAGCACAATACGATAGGATCTTACTTTACTTCAGATTTTCCTAGTCTTTAACACACTTAAGGCTAGGGTTTTATGCAAAATTTTATCTATTCAAGATTTAAATACCAAAATATGGGTTTGACTGAGGTAAACCCAACAGTAGACAAACAATTTTAAGTTGTTTCACAAATATTTTTAGAGACAGTTTCGGGTCTTCATAAGAAATTCTTGTATAGGTGTTAAGGTTCAGATCTAAAACTCCAATTTAAAAAAATATAGGAAGGGAATGATTCACCATGGATGGAGAATGAGTCCTCCTAGGGGTGCATAAATTACTTTTTTTGAAGATTCCAACTTGTAGAGTGCAAAAATCAGTTTTTGGGTAGAAAACCCTGATTTGGGATTTATTCGCCCTAGGTGGAGAATGAGTCCTAGTTAGGAAAAAGGTCACATTTTCTAGTTTTCTAGATTGATTTCCAACCTTCATCAAGCTTACAGGTGCACACATTTCTCAATTTTTTCTTTATGTTTGATCTTAGTTACATTTTCATTCATCTTTTCAAGTCTTTTGCACACCTCATTGTGTTTTCAAAAATTATATATTTCATTCATATTTCATCAATTGAATTACTTAGTTGCAGTCATATCATTTCATTCATCATTATACATATCTATTTGAGTTAAGCCTTCAATTTTGGTAGTGTTGTGGTGTGCCATAGAGGATTCTATCTCTCTCCTTTTAGGTGAAAGATCCTGAAAGTGTAAGAGGACATAGAACCTTCCTCTCCCATCACATCCACAAAATTGATGGTTCATTTTGGTGAACTTGCATATTGAACACCATCTCTTTCTGATTTTCACTTTCATTTGCATCCTAGGTCTACTTTGTATCAACATTGCATTAGGAAAAGTTTTGTTTTTGCATCCTCACCCACTACATTTTTTTGTTTTACTGTTTTCATAATTATGTGTCTTGTTTTGCATTTCTCTATAGGTTACATTTACTTCTCTATTCCTATTTATTTTATTTCTATTTCTTTTGTATAAAGCATCATTTTCCTTTCATGGCATTCATGGATAGTATTAGATTTTTTCAAGTTCCATTTTTAGTACTATTTTGTAGTCCTTTTAGATCAGCTAACATTGAGGAAACATTAGAAAACATAAACAATCAATATCAAACATTAACTCAACCTTTTAAATAAATGATTGAATATAGAAACAGTATCTCATCCAATCCACTTAGTAGTGATGATGTCAATAAGTTAGATGAGGTCCTTAAGGGAATCCTCTCACTCACTTCATACTCTAATGCTTGTCATGAGAAACCTAAACTAATTAATGACACCTTATCTCCCAAAAATTTTAGCCCCAATGACTTTGCGTTGTTAGATGAAACCCCCGAGGATTCCATCTCACCTATAACATCCACTAAGGTTTGTTGTGACCAACCCTCAGCCGTAAATGTTAATGTTTCTAACAATTGTTGTGAGAAACCTCAACCAAGTATTGATAACTTAAAACTCAAACCATTTAACAAGATGACTTTGATATGTTAGATGAATCCATTTAGGATTTCATCTCATCAAAGTCTTCTAATAAAGGTGATTCTCACCTATCTAAAACTAAGGATGTTAATGTGATTCAACTTCAACTCATTCTTTATCCACCCTTGCATAAGCTTCATCATTCTAATAAACTTGAATTCACTTTTTATCCACCCAAACCTGATGTGTTGCAGCAATCTAGTAATCTTATTATTGCTCATACATATAATACCCATAAAAATCCACAACCACCACAACCCACTCTATCTTCTTTACCTTTTCCTAATTTGCTTAGTGCTCCTCATTTTCCCTTACACACAAAAGAGTATGATCTTGTGGAACAACATAAGAATATTCCTTCCAAAATTTCTCTCTGGGATTTGCTTTAGAATTTTCCAAATTATCACACCATCCTTCAGACTGCATTACAAAAAATAGCGGTTCCTCCTAGTACCACTCCCAATGATGTGGCAACTTTAGTACAAGGAGTGAATAAAATCAATTTGGGAATCACTTTTCATCATTATGAGCTTCCTCATTTAGACTTGTGTAAACAAAATGAAGCTTTTATGATAATTTCTCAATTCAAACACATTGGTATTAAAAGAACTCTCATTGATAATGGTTCTGCTCTTAATGTGTAGTGTGAATCTCCTTGATCGATTAAACGTTGAAAAATCACAAATCAAACCTGATTCATTATCCATTCGGGGATTTGATAATTCAACAAAGTGACCTCTTGGTGTAATATATTTACCAATTATAGTTGGGATGGCTACCATGCAAACTCCTATCGATGTTTTGCGGGTATGTGCAGGATCATGATGGGCCAAAAAGTGGCGATATGATGGGTATGTGTAGGATATGTGGCTGATGACATTTTTTTACCCAAAATTGATGAAATGAAAAGGGTTTTCAAAGGAGATTCTAAACTTTCCACCAATATAAATTATTCTTTACTTTGAATTTAATAAATTATTATTATTCATTTTCTATTTGAGTTATGAATAAAGTCGTGATTGATAGGCTAATTGAAAAATATCTATAGCTTTCAAATGGTATCATATTTTTTGAATATGAAATATGTGTCACATTCTATGCTTCACATACTATAGGATTAAAAAAAAAAATTCATGAATTTTTGACCAAGTTAAGGTGATTAGACATACAAGTTTTTATATTTTTTAAAAGTTGTAATAAAAAAATCATAATTAATTATTTACTTGGAAAAAAATTACAAAAAAATATGCATCACATCGGGACATGAGTCCTCTACTTATATCTAAAATCTTATAAAAATATTTTTCATTCTATTGTGGTTGGGGTGGTCAGGACAAACACCTTATTTTCCTGAAATTTAAAGTACTACTACATTGAAATTTCAAATTTTCACCAAATAGATTTAAAAATAAAAAATAAGCTAGTAGTTTAGAAACTAAATTCAATTTGCTATAGACTCTATTCTTACATATTTTTGAAATAATATAGATAACTTATTCATATTTTTACGTCAAGTTGCTTAACTCTAATTTTTTTGAATTTTTTGCCACTTAAGGGCCTATTTTTTCCATGATGATCCTGCACACACCCATGCCTTATGATCTTTCATACAATCTTCTTTTAGGCCAACCATGGATTCATGAGATGAATGCAGTTCCTTCCACCCTTCACCGTATCATGAAATATGTCTATAACAACAAGGTTTATCAAGTTGAAATAGACCTCGATCCTGAAAGTTGCTTACACCTTGAAAAAGGAACTACAAGTCCTCTGAACACATTAATTTCAACATCTAATATCAAACCCCTTACAATTGAACAACAAGAAGAGGAATCAATATCTAAGTTATTTGGTGACAATTGTGGATCCTTAGAATTCACACCTTCATTCATGGTCGAATACATAATCACACAAAAGAAAGATGAGCAACAAGAACAACCTACTGTTATGACAACTCAAAATCTGGAAGACTCTTCTCAAACCTCTATCTCCTCTACTTCGGACAAAAACACAAAATATACAACAAATTTTGATGAAATAGACTATTAGCATCCACCTAACTTGAAAGAAATGGAATGACTTTATGGGAAAGGTTATGCATTAGTAAAACAATTCGGGTATGTTGGAAAAGGATGTGGAAAATATGAACAAGGCATTTGCATCCCTATAGAACCTAATACACAAGAGACAAAAATTGGGTTAGTATATTCTTTTTCTAAAAAGACAAAAGCTACTCAATGACCATCTTTAAATATCAACACTATTTCATGTCAACCAAAACATAGAATCACACTTAAACACCTTGAATTGCTTGATAATGATTTGCCATTATCATGGCAATATGTTAATAGTGATCTGACGTTCTCTAAAAAAAATTCTAGGAGTTTATGATCACACAACTCCTCCTCTGAAATGGGTCACCTATGCTATGATCCTTACTCAACAACATGACAGTGATACTCTTGAAGCATCATATGCTCCTGAAATTCTTCAACCTAATACTCTCCCCTTAGGAGATACCATTGATGTTCCAATGGATATAAATGATCACGAAAAGGTTATTAAGATTGGGAAATGTATTACTGATGAAGAGCAAGAGGATACTACCACGTTGCTTCATGATTTT